>VUJU01003671.1:0-24059 GCA_009835225.1 Aphis craccivora | reverse complement strand
TCTCTCTCTCTCTCACCACACACACAGATACCCTCTTTCTTTCATTCTCATTGTGCTCCTGACAAGGAAACAAAACAAGTTTCGCCGAAAGTCAACATAAATAAGTACTTATATACGCCGGGGATTCGTGTAAGTCTATATATGCGTTCTTATACTTACAAGAAACTATTGACAGTTTACATACGCGTATATATGTATGTAAAACTATCGAAAAACTTTGATTTTATTTATCTAGTTTTTTTTAACTTTATAGGTAAATACACTCGAAACAAAAAATATATAAATATATAATACATAATAACGCGCGTAATTTTTGAAAAGTACCGTGAACAACTGCACGACTTACAGAAAGTGATGTGGTATTCGTGCGCTTCACTATATTATCTTCGGCCGAGTCCGCATGAGCCACAGGAATAATATTATTGTGTGTATAGTTGTACCTATTACACCTGTAGATATATATACATTATATATTATATAATATATTGTATTTGTTAAGCATTTAAAATCAATTATAGATCATAGCGTTTTAAAACATATTTTATTCTGAAAAAAAATAGGTTTATACTACACCTATATCTTTTTATATTTCATGTGTCAATGTTCACATTCTGGATAATAAGTACTAAGAAAAAAATGCAAAATGTTTATTAATTATATTGTTTTCGATTTTATGATTTTTTACAAAAATAAAATTAGTATTTGATATACTATATAATTATTTGAACAATTGAAAATTGTACGTCTAAATTAAACATAAAAATGAATTATACGATGTATTATGTGTTTCATTGTTTTTATAATATTTATAATGTAATTGTTGTTATTGTTTTATAACTATTTGATGAATTATAAAATTAACCTCTTTATATTAAAATTGTGTATATAACTGATACTATATTTTTGTGATTAATTTTTGTTATTTCATCAAATGTCAATTTATAGTTGTAGAACTTTCCACATAATATACTGTAAACGTGGATAAAAAAAATCAATATATTAATTCAAAATCATCATATTAAAACTGTAATAATATCATACAAATACTGAAAAACAATATTATAATGGTGATCGGGCTATGCACAAAAAACTAGACATTTACATTAGTTTATTTTTTTTGATGTAATAACACATTTAGATATTGTTATTAATATTTGAACGTAGAAGTATAATCATTTAATACTATAACAAATTGTAAAAGAGCGAAATTGTTACATTAAATGTTATTCAATGATTTAGTATATTATTAAGTTTATTGTGCAGATACAACTCATGAAAATAAACGAAAAGACATATCATATTGACAAATTAATTTGAAAAATTCAATAATAAAATTATTTGATACATTGTTTTCCTCTTTTGAAATTAGTTTCGAATATTTGAATATTAGGTACATAATTATTCCTATTATATATACATAGATTATTGTATCATTTTTCTAACTATATAATTTGACTTGAATATAGGTAGTACAGTATACTTAATATGTAGGTAATAATTTAATGACGACATTGATACGGCTAAAAAATTATTTGTTTTATAAAGTTCCAATTAATATATATTTAGGTAATATTAAATGCTAATATACGTGTTATATTCAGTGTTAATTATTTATTTTTAATGTTGTTATAATATTTTATAGTTGATTTTATTTTTTTGTTATATATCTACTATATCTTAATGTACATTTCTTCCTCCCCGTTATTCCCATTTAAATTAAAAGGGCCGGTTTTTATATAATCTGGATTGAAAACCATTATTCGGGGTTTCAAACTTTACGACTTATTCTTACAAAAAACTGGTGGTACTTCATTATTTGTGTATATAATACAATATAATATAGACAAATAGTGGCGCTATAATACTTGAAATACCGGATCTGCCTTTATTATACAGTTTAACATAAAAGTAACAGACATTGTGTACCTATACAATGATATACCATATAAAGTAGTTATCTAACATTAAAAATGTTTTACTATGATGATTAAAAATAACAAAATAATTTTAAATACTACCAAAATGAACAGGATAATAATTTTTAATTATTTTATGTGTAATAACATAAAATAGCTTACCAAGCTACCTACTTAATGGTTTATTTTATTATAGATATTGAAATACGATTACGAAATAATGGTACATTAACATTGAATAATGTAAGCTGGAATAAGTATTGGATAAATTATAAATTTATCACAAATGCTTTGATTAATTGAAAACCCTTAAACGTTGTACATAATGAACGCGTCGAATTTCAAAAAACAAAATATACAAATACTAAATAAATGTAATTCATATTATATTACCACAGAAATGGATTTAAAATACAAAAATAATTTAGTGTAGTAGGTATTTTCAAATTATTTATTGACAAACCACGTTATTTTACATTTTTTTATTGTTGTTTTTACGGAATAATGTCCTATGTAACTATGTAAGTATAATATATTATTATACACTACACTAGTATGTTTGTAGATTATTAACGTTGGAACGAATTTCGCTAAATTCATTATCCTATATCAATCAACAGTATAAATGTTTTGCATATTTCTTAGCAGCGGAAACAATCTCATTTCATATATTTTGTTAAGTGTTATAGTTAACAACAATTTTTTACACATAATTTGACACTTTTATGGAAGTCCACGCAAAGTTCATGTATATTTGTACTTTTTGAATAAAATTATAGTCATTTTGAACCCTATTTTTCTTAGAGTTGTTAATAATCTAAGTATAAAATGTTATTAACTATATATACTATAGTAAAACGTTGCAGGTATAATAAAACATAAACACAATTTTAATAGTTATTTTTTCTAATTGGTGATTTCAGAGTGTAGGTGCTAACTTTATTTACTTATTAAACATTTTATAATTCATAATAATATATTCTTGATCATATACATTAACACATAATGGTTGTATGTACTATTTAATATAAATTATAATAACAGTTATATTATATAGAGTGTACATCTCATAAAACTCTGCAATTCCCTACAAAAATATGCTTTCATGATTTATTAATGTAATAGGTATATTTTATCAATTAACGATGTTGTTTCCTGACTAATTTTAATTAATGAGTGTAATAAATACCTACATTGAAACATCTTTAATTACCAGTCGAAAAATCGAAAATAAATATAATATTTTTTTTTAATAATTGATTAAATTATTATAAATAAGGTATACTTTAATATTTTAATGTATATAATGATTGTGTGCACAATTTTATGGTTAATAAGTTTTAACTTAAAACTATTAAATTAATTATTTGTATATTTAAATATAAAATGTTAATCTTGATAATATTATTTAGTTTAAATACTTCAATAATTTCAATGTTACCTACTAGTACCTATATATTAAGTTAACTAAATACTAAATAGATTTCAATCAAACGCCAACACTAAAATGGTTTATTATAAGTGAATAAAATATAACATACAAAATTGTTTAATAATACGTTTAGACGCACAAATCAACACGCCCATCCATATTATAATAATATAGTAGTTGCGTGGGGTGAAAAATTGGAAAGTAATAACGACGACTGTTATTTATTTTTATTTTCAACCTAATAAATAAACTAAAAAAAAATAAATAAATAGGTAAATAAATCTTCAGTATTAACTAACTCTGCAGATAATGATTAATTAACAATAACAGTTGTTAAGTATAGTGTCATAATATTTCACTCGTAATTATGTAATATGATAATAATTTAACTATCTAACTTTATACTCTTTCTAATAATAATTATTATTGTAATCGATAGACATTGAAAATTTGTGTCACGAAACATAATATACAATTAACAAAAACAATCGTTTAAATGAAATACGGCGGTGTCAATCTGAAATTATTATTAAAAATAATATAGGTACTTTTAACATAATTATTTGTGCGTTTTATTGAACTGTGATATTTGCGAAGACTTGATATTCGATACTGATATAAAGGGGAATAGCAATCCTATTATAAACATGCTGACAAAACATTTAAAAGCATCAAATTAGCGTAACGAATTGATTAGTAATATAAGGGTAACAGACCTTAAAGCTTAAATCCATTTTAATATTACGTTTTAATACGTTTGGTTAAAAACTATTGTAAGTATAATTTAATATTTATACACCACAATTACTATAGCAATATTAATATACCATAAAAGTTTACTCAATCAGTATTAAGTAGGTACCTATAAGTACCTATATAATATAAATAATTCATTATGAGATTTGTAATTTTTTTAGATGTACCTATCTGTGAATAAACAAAAAAAAAAATGCATTGAAAAGGTGTAATTTTTAAATTTAAATCGTTTTTAATTTTAAATTATTGTCGTATATAATTTTTTTAAGAACAGTTAATTGAAGTGTACGTTGAATTTTTTTTATTCGAACAAAAAAAAATCAACGTTTTCAAATACATATTAATTGAATTTAAATTTCAAAATGATAACTGGAAAAATATTGTAATAATACCTGAGCATTAGATTTCGTTTACTATTTTAATGCCGAATAAGTGATGAAAATCTTAAATCATATTTATTTAAAATAAGATAAAAGTTTGATGTTGGTATTTAAAAACTATTTGATAGTTACTCGCGAAATACAAATAAACAAATACAAAACATAATGGCGCGCGTGTTACAAACTTTCGACGAGTGTATATAGATAGAACAAAAATGCGTTATTTTTAAACGAATGCCATTGCAAAAAAAGAATGCTCTTATTTAACCGCGCGTACCATAAAATGATGTATATAATATATATGTATTATATAGGTATCTCTGTATATATATGTAGGTATGTGTTTGACAATTGATAAATTCGAATATTTATGATCGTCGATAACCGCGGATAGAAGCGGTTTGAAGAATTAAATCTTACCGGGGCAGATATATTTAAACCACCCGCAACTACCTTACAAAATTGTTCTCGATTGGCTATGGCTATTAAATTCTGTTAAGATTCATTTTACCAAACTACTGAGCACTGATTCACTGACCAGTGACCACCCACCCACTAAAAAATGTTTTACCGCGCTTACATGCAAGCCGCCTCTGACCGCGGCCTATAATACTGAGCATTGGTATAATACGAAACGCGCAATTTCATATTTTATGCAGTTTTTTAATAACACGGTATCGAACGAGTGGTGTCATATCGCATGCATAACATCATATTATGGTAGTACTCACGTGCGAAGACGTCAGGTACGAATCGTCGGACGCGTTATCAGCGTCGTTCTGACGAGTATCGGCGGTCGCAACGACGGCGGCAACGGAAGCGGAAGTTCCGTCCTGTAATCTCTGCGAATGGTCCAGCTGCTGCTGCTGCTGCTGCTGCAGGTGAGGCTGTAGCGGCGGCGGGGGTGGCGGGAGCACGGGCTGGTGATGCTGCTGGTGCAGATGATGGTGATAGTGGTGCGGCTGTTGCTGCTGGTGATGATCCCAGTAGAAAGGGTCCATCATGGTGACGGTGGCTTCGAAATATTACGTATAGACTACGGTCTATGCGGACTATCGCACTTCAGCACGGCCCGGCGTGGCACGTTTGTATGCAATCTATTATGCACAGTCGGTCGGCGCGCGTCAGGCGGCGGCGGCGGCGTCGTCGTCGGTTGTACGCGGTTAGGTCATCGTGCACACGCGCGCACACACGTGCTCGATATGCTATTATATATATTATAATATTGTACGGCCAAAATGTATTTATTTATCTTTATTTTGGGTNGGGTTGAGGGTTCTGAGACGGATTTCGAGGTTCGAGTATTTACCATACGCGTAAATACGGGCACTAGGAAAAAATTAATTTTGCGATCGAGTATTTAGATCGAAACACGCGCGCAATGATTATTGTGAAACGAGAAAAAATTCGAACACTCGGCCGAACGTATACAATAATATTAATTTATATTACGAGTGGCAGAGAGTGTGCGTGAGAGAGACAGAAAAACACGGGAAACTTTGACGTCGGCGACGACTATATTATTATTGTACACTATACGACGACGACGACGACGGCGACGGCGACGACGACGGGTAAGCACGACGCGCGCGACCGACGGACAACGTGCGTGTGTGTTTGTGTACATGTGTGTGTGTGTGTGTGTGTGTGTGTGGGAGCTGGCCCGGCCCCGTACGGGCGCGCGCGTTCCGCCCGTTGATAGGTTGATTACGTCACCGTTCGCCCCGACACATACGCATGTTGACGGTGTGTGTGCGTACGAGTGTGTCACGTGAGTGTTGGCGAGTGTGCGCGTGCGTGCGTGTGTGTGTGTGATACCCGTGTACGTTTGGATTAACGACAAATTGCCCCGGGCGCCACTTTCCGCATAAAACAACCCCTAAACACTAAATCCACTCCTTTCTTACACCCCCCCCCCCCATCCCCGAACAAGCTCT
Organism: Aphis craccivora; assembly: GCA_009835225.1. Lineage (NCBI taxonomy): Eukaryota > Metazoa > Arthropoda > Insecta > Hemiptera > Aphididae > Aphis > Aphis craccivora. The sequence continues at coordinate 17,638 of VUJU01003671.1, read as the reverse complement.
TCCAATATTAATACGGTCACTATATATATATATATTACCGCCGCGCGCATTTCCTTTCGCCACAGATTTTTTCCACTACATATATACGTTTAGGTACATTATATATATACTCGTCGTCAACACCTCTATATACTTATAACGTATATTTATATAAAATATACGAGTATTATACGACTGGGACAATATAATAGGTAGGTATTATACGAAGCGACAACAGTAATAATAATGGAAATATTATTTTCGCGATGGCATGTACATATTTATACGAATATACATCCCAGATCGCTGTATTATTTATCACTTCGATTATATCATACTCGCGATGGAAATAATTTTATAACTTATAAGTTACATATAGGTACCTACCTATACATAGTCTATAACTTACATAACAAGCGTTAATCCGTAGAACGGTTTGTTGTATTTTACCAATTTCAACTCTAGTGAAAACTTTTTATGATTCTATACAATATCATGTGCATTATTATAATATGAAATCGGAAAATTTTAATTTATTTTTAGTCTGATGTCCAAATGAATTTATTATTTCATACGCCTGCAATCGACGCCAAAAATTATTGATAATAAATAACTGTATAATTTAAGCTGTATATACAGTGTTATATGAAATTTAACTAATAGGTACATATTATATACATTTTAACTAATAATTATGTATACGTAATATTTTCATTTCTTGTACATAATAGTATTCGAGTTACATTCGTGTACATTGCACGCCAAACGTTATTATTGTTGCTTAAATTTGCTATGTAGCTGCAGAATATCTGTATTGCAACCTATGGTTGTTTTGTTTTTTAGTTTTTACGTTTTACAGTTCTAACCATTTCAGAATTAAAACCTCAACTAGGAGGGTCATCTTATATATACTTAGTTGTTACAAAAATATCAGCATCATCAGTTTTTCCCACTATTCGATGCTTTTGGCTATGAGGGGAACACACGATATTACGTATCATTTCCTTAAACAACACCATAAAACATGTATTGTTGTTCTTCAGAATTACATCCAACAAAAAGAAATACTAAAACTACAAATTGAACTACTTTGTTACACTGAAAACCTTTGAATTTATTTATAAAAAATAGTTTTTGAATTATTAATAATTATAAATCTCAGTTCTCTATACAATTTGAATTTGAACACGGTAGGTATATACAAAATTTAATTTTAATTCATTATTCATTTTTTTTAGGTACTTAATTAAATTTTATGATATATAATTTATAAAATAATAACGAACTTTATTAAAACCGATCAAATTTCGGTAGGTTAGGTTAATTGCTTTATTTAGTGTTTAAGCAGATAAGTTTTGAACTGATATTTTATATAGACAATAAAATACATATATAATATACAATCATTTAAAATTAAAATTATTTATTTAAGCTTTAAAGTTACTGTATAGTGTACACCTACTATGTATTGTTAAATGATTAAAACGTCCAAAAAATATCGTTAAATAGGTATTTCAGGTAATTGATACTCGGTTATAGGTATACTATAATATTATTATATTATTATATTAGAACTAAATAAGTTAAAATATAAACCATCTATTTAATCTTCCGAGTTAATAATTTTGTACTGCGTATGATATCAAATATAATTATTATGTCAATATACAATTATTTGTTTGAATTAGTTAACTTAAAAAGTGTTATATTCTAAAATATAATTGGTACAAATTTTTATCACATAATAATGAATGATGAATTATGCATAAAAACGATGCATGAGGTTTTAAAAATTATAACTTTTTTTTTTTATTAATACGTTTAATATTTTAATCAAGAAATAATTTATTAAAAAAAAAATTATATTGTTAAAATAATATTAAAATTAATGTTTATTATTCTGTTGCAGTACATTATTGTACAACTATTCTAATAATACTATACTGGGTTAATTTTACAATTATTGTTTTTATCAAATGGACTCTTTTTTTAGTACCTATAAATAAAATCTCCTGTTTTTAAATAATTCTATTAACTTCTATGTAAAAATAGATAGGTATCTAATAATTTTGGAGTTTAAATGATGCAAAGGAAAATAAAGTTATATTTACCATTAAAAAAACCCAAATGGTGTTTTATAATCAAATATTAACTGATAATTATACTTTCATGTAATATTAAAATTATAAATTCATTTTTGCATATTTTATTTTATAATAACATTGTATTTACAAGCATATTATTGCCTTCTATATTATATTAAAATTTAAAATTTAATTAATATGGCGGCTTACAAATATATATTAAAAATAAACATGACCAGAATGAAAATAAATAATCAAGATTATCGATTTTTATTGTAAGGTATTGTTACCAAGGACATATTTCGTCTAGACAATAAGAACGATAATTTTTAAAAGGAATACGTGACTAGAAGGGTGGTTGACATTTTTTAAATATTTTTGTCGATCAGAAATCTAACCTTCAGGGTAGGTAGGTACTATTACGATGTTATATAAGTTAAACAACTGTCCAGTGTTCCATTTATTACTTACGTATAATTAACTCGATAAAAACCATTAAAATAAACAAAAATTATAGAAAATGTATTATATGCATATCTATTTATTGGGTATACACAGCTGTCAGCTGTATATCTATTAGGTATATTTTTATTCATTAAAATTAGAAATACATTTTTATTTTGGTGAACTTAGCTACTAAGTCTTCGAATATTATTCAGTCACAATATTCTTAGGGAAGCACAGTATTATAGTACTTTCTGTGTGCTCAGTGATAGACGTAATAGATAAGAAATGCTATGGTTTTTACACCTCTAAAATTGCATAGTGCTTTTTATAGCCTATTACGGGGCCAACAATTTTAAATTGACAATTTTTTTTTTTTTTGAGTTGTTACTTATTAATTAATTGATTATAATATTTTTATTCTAAATAGTTAGTATTAATCAAGTTTTTATTTTTTCCATCACTCATCAATATTTAAAATATGTAAGATTTAAGTGCGTGAACCGAATTTTCGAAAAGTAAAGAATTATTTGAAATGTGGGTATTTAGGTATAAGGTTCGAAAAATGTCAAATAATTTGATTTTTTATACCCGATAGCTCAAAAATACATTTATTGTGATATCGATCAGACTCTATTGGTCTTGGGTAAAATAAAAAAAAAATACCTTACCCTAAAATATATAAACGCTATACAGTATACATATATGACGTACATATATATAATATATATATTACCTACATATATATTATATCAACATAGCTATAAAGTATAAGTTACACACCATTGGCTATGACACATCCAAACCTATAATTTCACTAAATAAGTACATAATTATGATACATTATACGATTATATAAAGTGAATAAAGTGCTATAAAAAATGCTTGAGAACTTATATAGGTACGTAGATACACCTATCTTATTAAATAATTTAACTTAAAATAAATAAATACATTTCCTATAATAAATCGATATTATTAAATGCAAATGCCATTATTCGTGACAATAAACGTATAATATAAATTAAAGTGAAATGTCACAAAAAAAACTTGCTTAAATGAAACAATAATAATACGAGTACAAATAATAAATATCGAGTAGGTACTATATCTATATAGTGCTAGCCGATATAGGTTACTGACATGTCAACAGTATTTTAATATAATATATATTCTATACCCCCTTCCATTACGTATGTTATTATAATACTTATTTACTCTATAAAGATTAGTGGTGTATAATGTACATTGTACGTATCGGAATCACAGAAATGTAGGTTTCTTGTTCCGTTATAGTTAAACAATTATTTATTTAAATTATCATTTAAATAAATCATTTATCAATCGTGATTATTATTAAGTATGCTCGAAACTTTGAACAAACAAATTCGCTTATTATATTTATTTAGTGTACACTATATTATTATTTATTGCATTATTTATATGCACATAATATGATATAACATATAAAGTATTAATAGTAAAGCAATTGATGTTTTTTTTCGTACATTCTATATTATAATAATATATTATATGTTAACACGTTTATAATACGTACGCGATTACTCGTAATAAGATTTACAACTGTGAATTGTAATCGTGCGTGCGCGTGTAATACTTAGAATATTTTAACATATTATACAGTTGTAGTACCTACTTACCATGTATATATGCGATAATATATTGTATTTCTTCGCTATTATTCGGACAATCTACGTCATCGGTGTATCTTTCTGCTACCAGGTATTACGCACGCATTATATATTAATATTATATCCTTGAGTGTGCATTACCTGCTTCAAAAGCGTTTTGGAAAACGCACGAGACCTTAACGCACTGACTAACTCGTGTATAGACACGGCAGCGGCTTCGTCAACAGTTTAAAACCGAAACCACATGCGAATGTTCAACAGTTTTCCGGTGCATGTATTATATACTAACTATATAATATTATACATTATGGTGTTGCCATTGTAATATTTCCGTGCAAATATTTGGAGCTCGGTGGTATAATATCAACTTGCCAGACCGCCGACGCGTCTCAAGGTGCAGTAAGAGGGCTAAAATCCTTTTAAAACTTTCTAGCCCTTTTCCACTTCGACCGCCGGTCCTCGTCCTTTTTCTTCGTATTCTTCTCGGCACATCTCGTCTGTTTCTCACCCTCTCTCCGGCGTACCCCTCGACAACTATAACATCACGCCACTACATCTCCTCACGACCTTTCACTTTTACTTTCTTTCTCTCACTCCTTCCTCCTATGCGTACTACGATATTTACCATTACCATTATTAGTTATTACTATTGTCATAATTAACCCCGTACCTCGAGCTTAACAGTAGTTATAACAGTATAGTATATATTTATATATATTATAGTGAACTGTGTGTATATATATATATATATATATCTACGTACATATTCGCCCCAGGTGTCTGGGTATACAGTGTAGTAATATTAGTAATGATACCCTTCACAGAGAGGGACCATATCTTGTGCATACACATATACACTTATACCTAAACACAAACCCGTGTGCGTGCACGCCCGCGAAGTTCAATTTTACGGTGAACTTTCGCCGGGCCCCGTTGTGTTGTCGACTAATTAACATTTTATTTCTCCCGCCCGCACGTCCTTAGGCTATCAACGTTGCTGTTGTACTTTCCAACATTATAATATAGTGTACGCGATGAAAATACACCGCTCCACCGCCTGCAGTTATACTACCGCGCGCTTTATAATACAATATATATACCGAAGTACCCATACGCGTGTTATAGATATATAGGAATATATATATATATGTGTATGACGAATACTTCCGTATGCGTATTCTACATGCATACTTATATATATATAGGTACATGTTGGCGCGCTCGTAATATTATATTATACGAGTAAAGTATATTACGCGTATATACGGTATCTAACTCTTAATAATAATAATAATAATACTTTATTTTCCGTCTTGTCGCGGTGTCCTCTCCTCCATCCGACCAAGTCACAACTTCATCCGCGTTTCTATCGTGGACCGACGAAAACACTCTCTACGCACCTCCCTTATATACTCTTTAGTTCACCGTAATTGTAAATATTCACCTCAAGCAACGCCGTCGTGACTGCCGGCTGTTAACGACTACTAACATTAATATTTCTACCTCCAAGTTACTATATTAAATGCGACGACGACGCGACGTATGTCGTAAACATCAGATGCGAACCGCGGAGTTGGTCTTGGGGGCGAAGACGAATATTGTGTAGTGGGTAGGTACGCGTGTACGTTGTACCTGCATACTACATAGGACGTTACGCCGAACTTGTTTTCAACAGTGCGTGTGATGTATAATACTCGTATACGAATATTATATGGGTATATATATTATATTTAATATTATGTTTTTCGATCCCAGTAGCCCCCAGAGAATATTGTACAGAATTGTGTATAATGTGATATATATATTAATATCTCATATGAGATTTCTTGTACTTCAAAAACGTTTTACCGAAAATAACATCATGCAGGTATATATATTATGTACCGCGTTGAAATTTCCAAGCGATTTTATACAGTAACTATTGTAATATTATATTTTATATCTAGTATATAGGCAATAGGCACATCAGCTATATAGGTACTTTCAACCATGTACATATCGTTTGAGATCTGTACCTAAATATCACATATATACAATATGTATACGTATAATTAATATTTTACTTCCTAAAATGATATAGCTGGTTAAAAAAATAAACAGTAAATAATATACGCTATATCATGCCTAGCTATTTGTATTGCTTTATTAATTTATTATTATATAGACTATTTTTTATATACATTATAATCAACTATAAATATTAAATAGCTTTTTATATATTTTAAATATAAGGTATAGGTACTTCCGTGATATCTCGACTACCTTAGGTGTACAACTGTGTTATCTCGACTACCCAAATATTTCCAAGACTACCTACCTATTATATGATCAACTGTGTTATTTCCACTACCGAAGTTTTTTTAATTTTTTTAATTCAATTAAATGCAATTAAAAATGCATAAAAATTTTAAAATATAATAAATAATACAATAGTATAAAAATGACTCTTTTATCTCGCAAATTCCTCTGAATATCCACTATTTGGAAAGTACCTTCCCAACATGATTTTTCTTTTCATAAATTAACTTTCATCAATTTCTAAAATTTTCCCCGGTCCACATATTTTTCCTTGTGGTTTATTTTAAATAGCCATTGCACATAATAGCATAATAGCCATTTTTTTTTTAATAATATATTATGTATTTTAAATGTTCAATTATTTATTATTTGTATAATATGTAAAAAAAAAAATGGTTTAATTTATTTTACTATAAAACAATACCTATGTTAAAATACATGTTTACATATGCGGTATTTATGTTTTTATTAATATTTAAAGTATACATATATATACATATAAACATAATATATAATATATTAGTATATTTTCTATGAAGCTAACGCTATATGCATTTATCATTATTTTTTATTTTTAAACAAAATTCATTTTTTAACTATATCATTCTTTTATTTTTGAATTCTCTAGAGAACAACGTTACCTAATAGTGTTTTACTGACAATTTTATTTTAAACCAAATGAAATATCGTTTTTCAGACATAAGACACTATCGAAATGGGTTACGGGGACTCTATAGAACCATTGAAGTATTGCTCATGTCCTTTTCCTGTTAGAACTATGTTGTTCGCCTTTTTTTTTTTTTTTGTTACTTATTTCTTTTTAAAACGGCACCCTATTTTCACGGACTATAGAACGTTATACATACGTATTACATATAGGTACACTCGATAAAATCCGCACAAATTTCCGCCGATTGTCCATAAAACATAAAAAATGCGTTACACAGGTTAAACAACAAAACGAACAGGTTTTTTAAATTGAAACAAAACAAAACTGAAAAAAAAAAATTAACAAACTACCATATATCCATTATCCAAAAACACATAGATGATCGTAGGCACTCTGTTTAACAAGCCGGTCCATAAAAGCTTCTGTACGAAACGGTTTTTAATCGAATTGCTGTGTACCGTCATTTCCTGAGTGGAATGGGAAAAGCGGTCGAATTTCCTGAAAACGAGATTGTGTGTGTGTAACACCTGTTTTATATGTGTTCGTGTGTGTAGTGTTTTCCGCAATGCGTTTGTTTCACACAGACATACACACAATATATATATATATATTGTATTATACGTTAGGGCGTTTAAATAGTTCGACTGACCGTTTTAATATTATTATACGGCTCTCCTATTGTTTGTTTAGCCTTATAGGAGTTAGGACAATTATTAATATATTTTCGAATATTATATTGTGGTCACTAAACGTTTTATTAGGTATACAGGAACCGACCAAACGAATATAATGCGTAGGTAAAGTACCTAATAGGTACACAAGCGGATACTATACATATACACATATATTAATAAACACACACACACACGCATATAGATATAACAGAATAAAAATAGGACTTCTTGCAACATCAAAACCATTAATTGTATAACAACGCTTGTTCTTACTCCTTATACCATTTACATTATTATGCATAATATCTACGTATACAGGCCATACAGCCATGTGACTATGTCCTGTTTCCCAGTTGGGCACTTTAGTTTTCAATGATATACATTTATAATTATTACATTGTTAGATATAGGTACAAATATCAAAATATGCAATACATTAACAATATTATGCTGTGACATTATGCCATTATAATGCTCCTATCATAATTCAATATTCATAACGATACCTAAACAAGATATTAGTAAAAATTAAAAAAATTGTGAATATTGTATAATATTTGCCTATTAATATTAATTGTTACAGTACCTATGTAATAATTATATACCTATACATTCAAGATAGGAATATGGTACGTTCAATTTATCAAAGTATATAATAAATTGTAATAAAATATGCTTTGAGTAAATATAAGATTATTAACAACTATGGTAAATACTTAAAAAAAAATATATATAATGTATATATAGGAACAACTTTTTACTGAGGACCAACTAATATCTAGGTACTTAGTAAATACTTTTAATTAGACTAATAATTATCAGCTGCATTTATTATAATGTATAATACATGGTATAATTTCAATATTATTTCCCGACGCATTTAAGAATACTTCTAAACATTTGAAATATTTTACAAACAACATCCCACGCATAAATCGTACTACATTCTAAAAATAACTTAATTAATCTTCTTATGTGTCACCATTTATGCCCATTCTCAATACTATACATGACTCTATAGAGATATATTTCATAAATCATTTAAAGAGGTATATATTGCCCAGTTACCTCGCCCGAGCCATATTTTACATGACGTGCATTTTATTATGGCATAAGCTAATAAATTTAATTATTGAACAACCAATAAATACGTCGTAAATATATTATAGATAATATTTGTTTATACAACATTCAGTAATATTATTATTTACTGGTATTGTTGTTTTGTACAAAACGTGGATGTTAAAAATAAATCTGATATTGCACTTCTTAGATTGTGTGAACAATTTAATTTGGTTATAGAACAGATTTTTTTAATGTGTAAGTCATCAATTATCACTTTTTGAAATAAAAAATGTTCTTCAATCTTCAACTTTTATTTGCTATATATTTCTTAAGTTGATAACATTTTTCAATTTTTGTTTCATAGTTAAACATCTTTTAAATTTAAATCAAGGTTTCTGATATAAGCCGAATGTTGATCGTATAAAGTAATTAAAAAATGTATAGAAAAATTTGTTTTGAAATTGTTTGAATTTTTTTAGAGAAATTCGTTAAAACATGAAAAATTGGAAATTATTTTTAAATTACTAAAATATAATAAGGTATCGAATATAGTTAACAGCTAATCAACACGCTCGACAATATTTGTAATTAAGATTTTTCCAAACCCCATGGATGTTATATTTAAAATACTTTTTATACGTTTCAAATTTCAATAATTATAATTGTCATTTTTATATTATTTTGGCAGTTAAAATATATTGATATCGCATTATCGCATATCTACAATTTTTGTTTGTACGATTTAAAGTTCAAATGTTGATAAAATATGATGTATAATTATATTAATTGAACAATAAATAATACATTTTCTTTGGACGATTTTTGCTATATTTTTATAATACAATTTTAAAAACTTAATACTGTAGACAATTTTAACTTTAAAACTTTAAGGCTGTACTTATCTATTTTTTTTTTTTTGTATTAGTTCAAAACAAAATCCGCGGCATTTATGACAATCATAATTATATTATACAATATTTTATATAATTACATAGTTAAAATTTTAATATATACAATATATACATACATAGGTAGGTTAGAGATAGATATCATAAAGAATAGAAAAAGATAGTATTATTATTATTTCTTATATATATATATAAGTACAATGTAATTTTTTATAAATATTTAGTCCCTATACCTTTAGTTAGCTTACTGAGTTTTAGGATTTTTAATGTTTGATTGCAGTTATTGTACGATTTAATTATATTTTCTATTAATGTTTAAACTAATTAATATAAAAAAAAAAAAAATCAATTACGACCAAACACTCAAAAAGTTATAATAATCGGCCAAATTTTAAATGTTTCACTGTGATTTTCTTGGTAGCTCGCTGGCCCAACCGCGAGGCTTAAGTATACAGCGTATATATTCAAGGATGAGTCAATATAAGATGTACTTAAAACAGTTAAAATCTACCAAATTCATTTTTTTTTTTTGTATCGTGTTCATAATGTATAATATATATGGATACTTTTGTAGGTATACCTATATAATGCTCCGATTCCTTTACATGTACGAATATAATACCTACCTACTGTTAGTAACACAATGAAAAGAATTATTATATCGCGTCTACATTTGGTTTTATAATACTTAGGTACTTTTACCTACACATAATAATGCAGCGATATTTTTTAAATTATAGTTATTATTTTATTATTATGGTAATTCACAGTTAATTCGCTGACATGTCCGTAACTCTATATTTTACATCCATTATATTATATCTATTATAGTATTCTAGTTATTACATACTAGATACCTTTTACTTAAGTAGTTATCATATATAGTTACTTAGTGTTTAGAACAGAAGCTATATAGGTTTGGTTTTTTGATATTTAATTATCGCTTGCTCTTTTAGAATAATATAATACACCAGTCACCAGGTTAATACTAATGATATAAATAAAAACGAAATAAGGAAAATAATATATTGTACCTTTTATAATTATATTATAAATTATGATATTTATAATAACAACATTCGATTGTTGAAAAATATCTATAAATAATTAATTATGATGAATGTAAACTTGGTTATAGATATAAATGTATAATGTTGTAATACACTAATACGTCTTGTTTTAAATAATATTTAAATAAAACAATTTAGAATTGATAAAGCTTAATATTAGGTTTTTTTTTCTTAGTGAATTTTTTTAGAAAACAAATTATTTGTCTAATATAAAGATGAAAAATTAATAATATTATATTATTAACTATTTTATTTTATAACGTAATTTTACATTTTAGTCCTTAGACGATATTAGTACCTATATACCTACACAGTACACATAATGTTCAATTTGTAATGCACACTTCAGTGCCGTACCCAGGATTTGTTTTCTTGGTGGGCTTAAGTATTCATATTTAACTCTTTACGAAAATAGGAAATAATTTAAAAACATACGTCATATGTACATACTATTTAAAATAAAAGATTTCGGGGTGGGCTTAAGCCCAAAAGCCCCCCTCCTGGATACGGCACTAGCACACTTACAGCCTTCAGGAATTCAGGATATTCATAGCATGCACGTAAAAATGAAGAAACCTAAATTTTTGGATTAAAAAAAAATATGTTGGTTTAATTAGGCACTAATAATAATAAAATCAATAGACAATAATTAACCATATACAGGATGGTTCACCAAGGTCCAAGAGTATAGGTACATTTCTTTTCTTTTTCTTCAATGACGCAGACACGCAGTTATTAAAAATCTGACACTTGGAATTTTCATTTATACAATGTACCTAATATTTAACTAAGTACCTATTTTAAAATGTTTTAAATGTTTTATATACTAATTTAGATAATATGTGTTATTGAAATACAAACTTCTATTTTTCAAATAAAAACTTCCCTTTTTTACTGTAAATTATTTAGTGGATAATTTTTCTTAAAATTTTTACGTACCTAATAACTTAAAAATTTGAACGAATAATTTTTGAGTTATTTAGGTAACTGTATGTATTCAGATCTTATAACATATCCATGTTAATATTTAGATTAAGTATATATTAGGGATTACTGATTAAGTGACTAGAAAATGTTAGTTGGTAATTTATAATAAAACATCAACATTTAATTTTTTTTTTAAATAGTCCAAATAATATGATAAGCATTAAATCTAATATTATATCTATTTTATATTTTTGTAAAACCGAATAAACCGATTTTAAGGATTTTAATTTTTAATATACTATTGCAGGTATTAATATAATATTATGAGTATAAGGCACTAGGTATGGCATAATTCTAGTTAGAACCTATCGATTTTAAATTTTTTTTTCCAAAACATGTGTTTTACGGTGTTTTATAAGAATGTAAAAATAAAAGCCCGCTCGAACTTCGATTTGAAGTAATTGATGAAAAACTTCAAAAACTTCATTCTTTTCGTTACGCGCATTAAAAAAAAAAAAAAATAGTTAGAATTGAATATTTAAATTTTTTTTCCAAAATGTGTGGTTTTTAGCGCTTAATAGATTGATAAAATCAAAACTTATCAAAAATACTTACTTTTGAAGTTTTTGCACGTAAACATTGAAAAAACACAATTTTTAAGGTTCATAATAAATCTTTTCTAAAATTAGATGAAACTCAGTTTGTTTAATATTTTTATTTTTACTGTGTACAGTTTTGATGAATAAGTTTTTAGCGAAGTCAACATTTTGCTATCTAGCTTAGTTTTAGAGTTACACTTACAGGTATTAAAAGTTTCCTAATTTATGAAAAAATGTAATACAGGTATTTTTTATATATAAATATGGTAGGTGGTAACTGGTAGGTACCTATCTACATAGTAATCTATATTATGTGATATTGTCATATTGAATATATCAAAAATAATTTCCTTTATAGTATTGTAAAAATATATCGTACAAATAAGTTAATTATTTAACTTATTTTTCATAATATTGTTTATAGAACAAAAAGAAAATAGCATTCGATTTAGACATTTACTATTTAGTACACTATTATATTATATTTATATAATATTTTGTTATAATAATACAATTTACAATAATAATATTTATAATATTATTATGTACGTTGTATACAATAACATAATATGAGAATATTGAGAACCCCTGAAATCGACGCACGTTACGGACGTTACGGTGTTCATATTATTGTAACTAGGTACAAACTACAAACTGCCATAATCACAGTGAATTGATAACGGGTTCTTGAATATTTTTTTTTTTTGTTATCAGTATTTAGTATATTTTATTTTAATTATTTGGAATTAAATAATTATTAATTTTAATAGTAACTTATAATACCTAATTGAGAATTTTTATTCAGCGTTTAAAAAAATAGTGTTTTTGACTGTTCACTTTGTAATATTTATATAATTTTTCAGTTATTTAAATGCACTTTTAGATTGTTGTATTCTCAGTAAAATTTTATTTGAATTATGGCTGTTCCGAATGAGTTAAGTTTAGAAGCTGTTCGTGATTTCATGATTATGAATGATGGAAAAGTTACTAATCATGACTTAGTGACTCATTTTAAATATTTTCTAACAAATCCACAAAACAGAGGTAAGTCCATAAAAGTTTTACTATCATTATCATAATATGGTTAGTAAGAATATTGTTGATGTTTTCTAGCTGAAGCAAGACTTAAGTTTAAAGAAATTGTGAACACTGTGGCTACCGTTATCTGTGGAGAAGATGTAATACAACAATTTAGTCATTCTAGTATAATTATACATAGAGATTACTATTTTTTATTTTTAGGGAGAAAAGTATTTAATGCTTAAACGTCGCTTCAGAGTAGCTGGTTGTATTGGTTTATCACTAGAGCCCTCCATGAGCACAGCTTCTTCTCTAACTTCATTAACCTCTTATACTGGATTATCTTCTGTGCATCATTCATTGTCACAAGATTCTCTTATTGACCCTCCTAGATTTCAACAAAGATCACCAATGGTATCACCATCGACTAGGTATGAATGACAAATAATCAATGTTTTAGGTAATTCATTAAATGTTTAATATACTTTCAATTTCATTATATAGACAACCCCCACCTTATCGTCCACCACCTTCTCCTATTGCATCACCTAAAGAATGTTCACCAACGAAAGAGGCTGCACCACCTGTTCCTCCTAGGCGAAGAAGTTCTGAAAAAATTAAACTGATTGAATTAAATGACAATGCTATAGTAAATTCTAAAGATAATTATGTAAGTAAACTTTCTTTACCTATATTTTATTTTGGTTAACTCTTTTTACGGATTTGTTTTCAAATGGTTAAAAGTAGCACAGCCGGATTATTTTGCTTTTTTTATGTTAATGTGTTATGCTTATTTTATTATTATTTTGTGTTTTGCTTTCGCGTGTATATAATATATAGAAAGAAAATGATCAACCTCAGCAGCCTCAGATAAGTGTAAAAGATCGAACACAAAAATTCAACCGGATAGCATCTGAAAATGCCTTACATTTAGCTAGTCAACTACCATCTCCAAATAAGAAGAAAATAGAAAAGGTAAATTAGAATTGTTTTTTTTTTGCTTGTTTTATGTTAATGTAAATGTAGCTTGTTAATGTTAATCATAATTATTAAGTGGACTCATAGGCGAAATTACGGGTCAGGCCAGTCAGGCAATGGCTTGACTTAATACTGGCTGGATATCATAGTATTGTACCGACTGACTAATTAGTAGAATTTAAAATTAAAATTAAAAAACTTAGAATTTTTTTTCATATTTTTAACACTTATCGTGTCCTAATAAAATTGTCGAGTTTCTCCTATGAGTGGACTTCTATAGTATAAAGATCTTGCATTTTTCTTTATTTACTAAGATCATTTTTAAATTGCATCAGTTTTATATATAAGCAGTAATATAGAATTTTTATTTTAAATGACAGAATTTAAGGTTAACATTTTAGGAATAATTCAATTTGTAACATCTTAATATTATCTATAGTAAAATATAATAAAATAAAAATAGTAATTGTGGATAAGTAATATATATTTATATTCTCTGTAGTTGGTAATGAACTTATAATAAAATAAAATTAAGCTTTTAGTGTATGAATCAATCAATGCATATGCACATTATTTTAACTTCAGATAAAATACATTTTATTTGTTGAAATAGTAATTGATTATTTAATAGGTATATTATATCATTATATATATATATATATATATATATTATATTTATTAAAAAATAATAATTAATTTCTGTAGGTAGTAGGTATATGTGTATCAATGAGTTTGTATGGCGAGACTAGTGATACTAGTAATATGTTTTATTGTTTTTAAATTGTATTATGCAATTTTTAAATATTAATTATCATACTAACATCCCAGCTCATATTACATGCATTATGTATTCAATTAATTATTAAAAACTATCTATTTATTATTATTTATGAAGATAAAAACATCAGTGTAGTTTCATATTCTAATTGAATTTCACATTTTAGAATGTGTGAATCGTTTTTGGTACCTAGTATTTTTAGAGGCAGGTAGAATTTTCAAGGAATGATTTTGGCTTCTTTTATGTTGTTGTTCAAACTTTAAAATGTCACAAAATACATCATACATACATTTTCTCCTTAAAATATAAACAATTCTGTTGGCCATTGATTACACTGAAAATAAAAATAGTTGTTATGATTATTTAATTTGGTTGTTGTACGCTAGAAATTTTCTTTTTAAAAATATTAGGTACTCTATTCGTTTATTGCTGATTTTTCCCTAGGGCAATGCAGGTATGCAGCTAGCTTTATTTAATTTAAACTATGAATCCAATTAATATATTTTATTTATTAATTTTTGAATCTCAACAAAAACGTACCAAATATTTAGACAACTTGTAAATTTAAGTGTCTGCGACTATTTAAATATAAATCAATTTGGAAAGATTTTGGTTATTTGGTTGTGATTCAAAAATTAATTACCATAATACCATGACTTGACATTATAACTAAAAATTAATTTAAGTACTATATATAGATGTACTTAAATAACTTTTAAATAATTCAACCACTATGGGCTTAGTTTTAAATGTTTTAAACATAAACCACCGCTTGTTCAACAAAAAAAAAAAAAAAACAATGTATTTGGTCTGGAGAACGTAAACAAATTACGGCTTTTAAACATTCGGCTGAGGTTTCAATATTAATTATTATAAGCTTATAATGTATATATTGTAGGTATTTTTGTCTTAATACTGTGTCGTATCTATATGACAAATTAATATTTATTTTGGATATTTGCCAACCGTTAAGGTATGTAAGTAGGGTTTAAATTTCTATGTGATCATTCGTCTTTTTCTGAGCGTTATCCGACCGCTGTGTGTGTGTATACTGTATAGTCTCAAAAACATCGTCACAATAATGGTTGACTAAAAATTACCGCATCCGTGTAAGTATATACACGTAATGCTCTCATTAAAAATGAAACGGTTTCCTTTCTATATAAACATCGGGTTAGTTAAAAGAAGAAAAAAATCGTAAACATGTATACAATATATTATAATATAGTTTATTATGAAATCAGTGCCGAGCCAGCTGGGTGGGTGGGCATGGGGGACGATGAGCTATAAATCAGCCAAGCCAAACCGTATAAAACATACCCCAATGCGCGCCCGTAAGTTGCTGCCGCTCTCTAACTCGCGCGTATACAGTGTTTGTGTCGTATTTAGGACGTTCCGTTCGGTGTCGGCGCACTTGAGCGCTTGTTACGTTTTCTGCCATCATATTATACGCCTTTGTACAAAATATATTATATGCGTTTATGTTATTTCGAATTAATAGCATACGAATTTGATATTCAAAACAGAGAGTCGCTGTATGGTCGTTATTATTATTGTTATAAATTATCATAATTATTATTATTGAGCGGACGATGGGTTTTCCAGTAAATTTTCCGTTTAACATGACCGACTACTACCGTTGTTATTCATAATATTATAATATGCTGGTGCGCACGCCATCACTGCCATCGCCGCCGACGCTGCTGCCGGTCGGTGACACATTATGGCAAAGTCCACTCCCAACATTCGGTTTATATAATTTATTGGGCAAGGGCCATAGCCACTGTTATTTATTGTCCACGTCATGGCCACCTAGAGCGGATAATTTTAATTAATTAAATACACCGCGGGACTTAATGAACTCGATTGAAATTTGGGGCGGCGGGGGTAGAGAAAAGTGTAACATTCATTAGTATATAGAGCTCCATACTACCATCGCTACCGTCACATTATATATACGCATATATTTTTTTTTTTACAGAAAAATACCCATTGTAATCATTAAAACGTGTATTCCCGAGGATATGTGTTTATATTTTTTTCTCTATGTCAAGAGACATATATACATAACAGGCTTTGAATACATAGGTACCTATATATATATATATGTACGCTCTTCATAATCAACAGTAACGCGCATTAATTTTGGCCTAATAAATTACTTTCTACCAATAAATAACAATTAAGTTAAATTAAATTTTTAAAAAAATTTAAAAACACATGAACACTGAATTATTATTATTTTTAATGAAACTGTGGCTCTTTGGTTACCAAAGCTATTGTCTCTGCAGGTAATGGATTTTATTCTACTCGTCTCATGTTGAAAAAATGTGGGTAAGTGGGTACCGCTCTGCTGTACATTAAGTGCCGTACGGATCATTATTATATATTATAGGAGTATTAAATTTGAATCCAATGATAGGTATCATTGTATACGAAAAACGATTCTGAACGGAGGTGATTTGTCAGCCTAAAATATAATTTCGAATGGT
>VUJU01003670.1:0-24064 GCA_009835225.1 Aphis craccivora | reverse complement strand
TGTTATGTGATGGATTAACAGACGCATTTGACAATATACATATGGGAATTACTGGTAAGAAATCAAAAAATTATGGATCTAAAAATATGTTTTAATTTAATTTATTTAATTAATAAAATATTTAATTATGGGTTTATTTTATTATTTACTTTATTTATATTTATACATGAAGCTTTTTACTAGAAATTTAAATTACTCACAACCAGCACTGGATTGGCAAGATATCAGTCTACCGAGCTTTAGAATTTCTGACGTTTAATTACAGCTACAGCTACATACTGTACTGTTTAAATAATTTAAATCAATTTTATTTCTAATGTTTGTACATATTTAACACAAAATAAAATAAAAAATATGAACAAACACTCAATATGGCCCATATTTTGAGCGGCCAGCCGAGTTTTACTCAGTAGCTCACCAGACCAATCTGGCCCTGCTCACAACTCAGAAATATGGAGTAATTTTTTTTATATTGTCCATTACACATAAGTTACATTAAATTTTGGTTTCATGTTCTTTTGTAAATAGAAAATAAATAATTTTTATATTTATATTTAAAAGTATTAATATTTTTTATAAAATTATTAATTAATTAAATATATTTATTAACATTTTCATTTCAGCTGAAAATATTGCAGAAAAATATAATATTTCGAGGGAACTTCAAGATAATTATGCTTTTGAGTCTCAGAAACGGACTGCAGTAGCACAAAAAAATGGTTACTTCAAAGATGAAATAACACCAGTTGAGGTAAAAGTACGACGAACTACCAACATATTTGACACAGATGAATATCCAAAAAATGATACTACTTTAGAATCATTATCTGCATTGAAACCTGTTTTTAAACCAGTAAGATAAAAATAATTTAGTCATGTACTATGATTTTAGAAGTAATTTGAATGTTTTTGTTCATATTTAGAATGGAGGTGTAGTTACAGCTGGGAATGCATCAGGAATAAATGATGGTGCTGCAGTAGTACTTCTAATGAATGGTGAAGAATGCAAAAAACGAAATTGTACTCCATTGGCTAAAATTGTAGCTCATGCTGAGTGCGGAGTTGATCCAAAAATAATGGGAACTGGACCAATACCTGCTGTGCTTAAGACGGTAAGTGTAAATAATTTCGAATTAGTGCCAAAAGTAATTTCAATGATACAATATATAATGTATTAGCTGCAATCTACAAAGTATACAAATAGCTGTGTTGATGCTTAACATACTTTACAGTGAGTAATCAACTAAAAATGTTATTACATTCTCAGATTGAAAAAGCTGGTTGGACAATGGAGAGCGTGGATATTTTTGAATTGAATGAAGCATTTGCTGCACAATCAATAGCTGTAGTTCGTGATTTAGGACTAAACCCAGATAAAGTGAATATCTATGGTGGCGCTATAGCATTGGGTCATCCGATTGGAGCATCTGGTATGGTTATTTTTTTAATTAAGTGATAAACACTTAAAATAAAACTGAATTGTAATACAACACAAAGAGTATATTAAAATGTTAAATGCAGATGACAACACATGATTGTCATAAGTCATAACCCAAGGATGGCAAACCTTTTTTTGTCCGCAAGTCAAATAAAACATTTTGGTTGAAATTTATTTTCTCTGTGTTTGATACCAATTTTTTTTTTCAAAATTCCTGTGAGTGACTTTTTTGGATAGTCAACATTATATTTATATTATTATGCATATTGTACATGCCATAGGCATCAACTATACATTTTTTTTAAACCTTTATGACAATTTATGATTAACAGTGTCTGTTATACTAAATTAATATTGCCTAAAAAAAAAATTGAAGTTATACAATTTGAATTAACTTCTACAATTAAGTGCACTTAATAAATAAATTTTAGATTATGAGTCATAGAACTTATACAATTGTATTGAAAGTACTTTTAATTAATTAAATCAATGTTACTAAATTTTTTGATCTATTTAATGTAGGTGCTAGAGTATTGGTAACTTTAGTACACATTTTATTGAGGACTGGAAAAAAACGTGGCATAGCATCCTTGTGTGTTGGCGGAGGTATGGGTATTGCTGTAGCTGTCGAGACTTTATAATTGCTAAATACTCAATTGTTCTCTGTATAAGAGTACATTAGACTGTAAGTAACAGTTTGATTTATGTCTAAAATTATTATTAATTCCCCATATTTATTTGCAGGTTGCATTATTGTGGGAATATATATTACGTATCATCTAACCTAAACAAGAAAAATTAGTTATGCTGAAATCAGGGTTGATAATTTTTTTCCAATCTTGTTTTATATTTAAAATAAAAATGTTTTTATGCTAATTTTTTTTGTGTTTATTATTGTTAATAATTATTTCATTTTAGATTATTACAACGTTAATTCACATTGAAGTATTAGATGTTTATTGAAATTTATTTTTTTAAATGTTATCCTGTATTCTAAGCATTGTATTTTTTTTTTTTACTTATTACACCAATTTATTTAAGATGTTTTCAGTTGATGAATTTAATATGTATACATTTTTTAAAGAATGTAATATAATGTGTAATGATTGGGCGTTCATACTTTATAGTGTATAATGTATAATTTTACTTTTTTATAATATTAATGCCAGTATAAAATTATACTATTACTTGAATAATATAATATTGTTCTTATTAAATATACCAAATGTGCCAAATTATTTTTTTTCAATTTTTAACATTTTTATGCATTTTAGTCCATTATGAAGTTAAACTTCTCTCTACTAACCCAACAATAGAATCATACTTTTTATCACAATTATTTATTTATTAAATTATTAAATACTCATAGTAAGGAATTTTACACACTAAAAATTAATGTGATTATAGATTCAGTAACAGCATTCATCTCACAAATTAATACAAAAACCATTTAAAGTTCTAAAAAGAGTTTATTGATGGCTTTATATTATTATTTTATAATTTTGTATAAGCTATTAGGTATAAATGGAAAAAAACCATTACCATTCAAAACCACTTTATTTTTAGTAAATGGAGTAAATTCAAAATTTATGGGTTTTTTTGCCAAATGCTTTATGGATGGAATACAAAGTTTTCCATGATTTGCAATGAACGAAGTCCAAATGGATGTGTCTCTCTTGTCGCTGTCAACTAGATATGAGCTCCATTTGTTTGTTTTTAACATGTCATTGTCAGGATTAATATCATTATCATTTGAATCTAGTTTCATCTCTTCGACAACAGCTATAGTATCTAGACCAGAGAACTTTGCAGGCGCTACAACGTCTTGCAATATATTATCACCAACATACAAGCACTTTGGGTTAGACTTCCCAGTTTCTTTTTTAAATAAATCATGTAACTGATTCCAATTACCTTGACTATAAATATTGTTTAACTGTATATTTTCCACAACATCACATTCATTTAACATTTGAGAGTCTGTGCTGTAAAATGGTTTATTCGCAGTAAAAAATCCAGGTTTTCTAGAATAAAAAACAGCTATGTCAAATAAGTCTTTCCAGTTTTCACCTAATGACTGTGTAGCCGTAAAATTAGCGTAATCTACATGTGATCCCGATATCAGGAAAACTTTTTTAGTTTGCTTTAGTTCTTTAAGCCATTTGAGCACATACTCAGGACATTTATTATAATATAACGAGGGAGTTGATTTTAAGTATGGAAAATAATCACCAGTATTTGCTGAAAAGTTCTCCCTAGAATACATGTAGATTAAGCCTTTCAATACATCTGGCCAAACACTGTAGGTTTGAGGGCGAGATACGTTATCAATACCATCTATACAACGTCCAAATACAAGCGACACAGGAATATCGAAAAAATCAAGAAGTGGCCTGATTTGTTCGGACATAGGTCCATTCCAGGTTTCAAGAAAATTTTGTACAAACACATCGGTTATTGACCATGTCCTGTTTGGACCATACACGGACTCGATTTCTTCGTCAGTCATGAACTTTGTGCCGTGAGCTGCTCTCAATATCTGACCAGTACCATTAATTTTTAAAATGTTTCCTTTTTCAGCATCCAAAATCAAACCCCTCTGAAAAAAATCAAAATCTATCGGCTGTCGCAGATGATTGGCTGAGTAATTGCAATTTTTTATGAGGTAATCGATTAGTACGTCATAAATCATCTGTACCATGGGCCCTATGCGGTATTCACATAATGTGTTGTCCAGATCGAAACCGACGCAATCGTAGTCGGACAATTTGAACGTCTCCGTCATCGTTTGTACTACTTTGTAGGTGAATTTAAATAAAAATGGACCAATGCGTCCCAACACACAAAACTCCCAATAATTGAAGGTAATCTGAATTATAACGTAGGTAGGTACTAGGTAGGAGGTAGCACGAAACAGTATCAAACCTCCGGTCGTTGATAATGTGACGCGCGCCCTTTTTAATTCTTAACCTGAAAAATAAATATTTCAACAAATTACATAATATTTGAATGCCTGTTTTGATCGATTTGGGAATTGTAATTTTTCGACTTTTAAGTTTTAGTTTTAATCTTCAATCACCAGAAGTCTTCACCGGAGCATCGTACGTCTCCGGTGGAACACACAAAACTTCCTACCCCGCATCAAGACGTCTGACAGCCGGTGAGTTAAGGATATTATTTTGATATATAAAAACGAATCGTACCTGCATGAGCGATGAGCTGCAAAATTCTAGTTCAGTAGAATCGTTGAATTTTCGTCTCACGGCTGCAGATTGTTGTAGTCGACGGATGACACGCCTCGAATGTTCGGAATTCAGCTGATAACGGCAGTCAGCAATATTATTTTATCTATTCTTTAGCAATACGGCCGACATTATCAACAGAATATAGAATCATGCAAAATACTACGTTTGTTATTACATTAGCCACTAGGTACCTAATAATATGTTGTTTTTAATTTGAACTGTAATTATTATAAATTATTATAATTATTGTAACTAAGTGATTAGAGAGAAAACGTATTAAATCTAGTCACTAATCGATAATCTCACAATAGTTTCTCGCCAAATCGTTATTAAAATGTATTAGTTACTATTTTATATAATGTTTATCTCGAAATCGGATGAGTAAAAGATCTGATGGTAATCATTGAATATTTTTTATTATTTACACATTCATTCGGTAGTAAAACAGTTGCTGTTATCTATCGCACTTGTAGTGAGTTACGACTTACGAAATCATACAACCAAGATGGCAACGGGATCATTAATTTTTTACTACCTATATATTATGGGTGGTTCACCATCAGTGTCGTAAATTGGGTGGTGCAAATGTAGCAAATGCACCACCACATTTAAAATGTGGTAGTTCAAGTTCATATTATTTGCACCACCAGAAAATTATAATAAATTGTATACCTAACTATAATTTCTAATTTCAAAAGTATACATTATTGTTTTACAAATTACGAATAGGTAAAAAAATTAATTTTCGTGCAACTGTCGGTTTATACATACATCTTAAATCCTATTTAAAATAGATTTATAATTTGGTAAACATTTTTCCGGTAATAATATAAATTATACTTATATTAGTAATTGATGAATTTGAATAATTTGATGCTATAGCTTTAAAAGAAGACGTCGACTTGGTTTAAAATAAAAAAATAGTTGTAATTTTTTTTATTTGTTGTTATATAACACAGTTTTTACTACTAAAATAAGTCAAAATTTGTTAATCATAACAATAAAATAAAATATGTTTATTAGGATAAGATTTTCAAATTAAGTTAGTATTGGTAGGTTAGAAATCAAAGTATATCTTTGCATCACCAGAAATCGAGGCCAATTTACGCCACTGTTCACCATATTCATTGCTCACTCTTAGATTCTGAATGAAGTGATGAATATATTGATTTTACAATGATGTTTTTTTTTTGTCCGTGTATAGCATAACTTATCGTAATAATGCTTCAATCCCAAACTTCGGGGGTGGCTTCCGATGGCAAAGTGAATATCCTTGGTGCATTATAGAGGTAAAAAGTAAAATTTTCCAGTAGGTAGTTGTAAAAAAATCAATTTTTTATATGGTTGTAGGTAACTCAAAAATGTATTACTGTAAATACTTGAAATTTTCACCAAATGTTTGTATTAGCATTCTCTATACTCAGTTAAATTTTCAAAATATTGAATAATATGCTTATTTTAAGTCTATTTATAGGCATTTGAAATATTTTTTTTTGTTTATTTTTAAATTTTTTTTGGTTAAATCAAAATACTTGAAAATTTAATACAAAGTTCATTATGAGTTAGTTTTATAGACTATAGTGATTAAAAAATTAAAAAAAATACATTGGCACACATTTTTTTTTATTAGCGTTTAAAGTTCAAATATTGACAAAAATTGGTCAAAATCATGAATATTTGCAAATTATTTTTATTGTAGTTAAAATTAATAAAAAATGTTGTAAAGTAGCTAAGAGTTGAACATTTAATAATAGAATTTCCACAATCTTAATAATTATAAAAGAACTTAGACGCTGAGCAATTAAAAAACTTTATTCTTGTTTAAATTTTTACTAAATTCAAAATTCACTCGTAAAATAACGGTTTACTATCAAATAATTTTAGATTTTTATTATAGTTAAAAATTATGAGTCGTAGAAACTTGAAACATACACCATTTGACAGTTGTTTCAATTTATATTTTCTGTACATGATTTAATTTGGGATATCCAAATCATTAAAACATAAACCACCTTTTTCATCATCCAATTTAAAATATAATACATTTTATACATTATAGCTGGTACCCTTGGCTGACGAATCATCTCCGTTCAGAATCGTTTTTCGTATACAATGATACATATCATTGGATTAAAATTTAACATATAAATAATAGTGTCCTACTTTACCTACAGCATGGCGATATCCACTAAACCACGCTTTTTTCTTCAATATTGTCGTTATTTAAAATCTGATTTTTGAATTTTTAAATTATTATCTAAGACCATATTTCTATTTCTTACTTGAGGAGTGTCCTATTTCCTATATACAAACTTCTATTTTTCAAATAGGAACACTCCTTTTTGAATTTTACAGTACTTAAGAGGATGTTAGCGCACTGTTCTTACTGTTAGAGTAAAATACAAAAACAAGTACCTATTATTGATCCAACGTAAGATTCTATTACAGTTTCACTGAAAAGTCTTAAAATACATACATGTGAAAAATTATTTCATTATAGAAGTAAGACATTTTGAAAAGTATGTTATATTTTTTATTAGAATGACAATTATATTAACAATTTAACACATTGAAAATAATTATAAATACAGTTGTCATGTCTGTACTAAGTTCATGATCTTATATTGTCTTTAATTGTGTTAATGGTTATATTTAACAGCCTATTAAACTAATAATTTACTATTTTTTGCTTTTATCTAATGATGTATAGTATGTGTAGTGGATGTTTAATGTTTATTCATTTCTCCGTCTGTATTGTGGTAAAATCAGATCGTCGACCACATGGATCAGTCCGTTGGTCGTCATTATATCTGTTTCGATTATTTTAGCTTCGTTGACCTAATTATAACATTTAAACATAATGCATAAATTATTACAGTTGCCATAATGTTAATTATTCTTATAATTTATATCTAAAATAAATACAATGTGAACACAAGCTTAGAAATAGTATAGTTGCATTGGCACTACTAAAAATGAAATTTTGGGGCTGATGGTAGTAATTTGATAATCGTAATGTAACTAGACATTGGAAAGTCATTTTTCTTTAACTCGTGAATTAACATTTTGACTATTTATTCATATACATATTTATACTGTATAGTGTACATAATGTACATAGTGAATGTCATACCATAAGCTTGCCATCTTCGTTAGATAAGCGAACAATTTCATTTTTCGTTTTGATTTCGTACTGTTGACGCGTGCCGATTAAAGTTGACGGCAGTATGCGGTCGGCCTGGTGGTTGTCGAGGATTTGTCGCATGCGGGTAGGGTTTGTGAATAACCGGTGCAGTTCGTCGGCCCCGAGTTTTCTGAACGCATAGTCCGTAGGTACGAAATAAGTATTGTGCATGCCATTGCAGAATTCGAATGACGTCCGATCCTTCGAAAAAGTACCCAGTACTAGCTCCATCGCTTGCGTATACAAACTGAATTGCCAAAAGTGCATTTTTAATTTTAGTTAATAAGTGCTTGTATAATGTATTTATAGGTATATTCATGCAATATTTCTTTGCTATATGGGTACAGGAGTGAGTTTGTTCTGTAGTATTGAAATAGTGCAGTTACTATTTGCCAGGGGTGGCCAAACTTTTTTTGGTCACGATATACTAAAATATATTTCACCTTTGAGGATCGACTTCCATAGAAATTTTTTTTTTATAATTGATATAACTATATAATTATAAAGAAACATATAGGGCGCGTGGCCCTAAAAATAAATTCTAACCATGATCGACTTTGAAATTGTCCACGATCGACTGTCTGGCCACCCCTGTTATAGCCTATGTATAACTATATAAGAGGGATTATAATGCTGCAGTGTGTAGTGGGCTTTAAAAGCTTTTATGAAACGTATAGTTTGAATTTTCGACAAAAAAAAGCTAACCTAACTAACCTATGATGAAGGTATTTTAATTTTAAATAAATATAATAATACTTCGTAATATTATTATTAATTAACCTATTTTGTTTTTTATTGTAATTTATTTTCAAAATTTTGAAAGTTCAAAAAGTATATGAGTAAGGTTTCAAACAGTTCTAGAACTACTGAAATTTATATTTATGTATAATATATAGGCATATAGCTATACTTATAGCGGTATAATAGCCAATATTTTACTTCATATTTTGCAACATATCGCAGTTATAATTTATTTTGTAGAAATGAAGTGTCAAAGTGCTAATTTTATAATATTAGAATATGTTGTTGCATGGCGACCAGCAGAGTTTAAACTATTCAAATTTGAATATCTTTGTAGGTACTTATAAGAACTTTAAAGCGTTTTAATTTTGTCTTGATTTATCATGTATCGTTAAATACATCATAATTATACTAAGAAAAAATGTTAACTTCTAAAATTAATTATTTTTATTTGTCAATTCTATTTTCGGGTAGCGAAGAGGAGTTTTTATTATTATTTATTACACATAGACCTTTAGTCTTTACCTGAAACTATCGTTTTTCCTAATCAGGTCTTCGACGGATATCGTAGGGGGATATAATACATGGTCGACAACGTGAACGGCCCCGTTGTAGCCCCGAACAGTTTGAAAGTGAATTCGACGTCCTTCGACACCGAACTCGTTCTGTACGCACTGTAGACGAAGTTGCCTGCCAGGAGCAAAACTCTCGATAGTTTTTCCGTCGTAAATGTTTTCAACTGTCATTATTTGTTTCCCGATGTGAAAATCTACGAACGCCCGAGCAGCACTCGGGTCTGAGCGGATGTGATACATTTCCATAGGATTCATACCTGCGTTAAATCAATTGCTTAATATTTTTACACACACTCATACTACATAGGTACGTAGAATGTACGTCATCCGTCATTGGGAAACACGTTCCGGTCATTATATATAATCGCCAACCGGGTTGTAATAATTTATACTATTCACTGTGTTCGCGTGAAGAATACTTAATAGACATAATATAATTCATGGGTGTATAATGTATATTTAATTATTGTGGTGACTTACATCTGAAGGCTTGGTTGGTTGGCGCGAAAACTGTTAAAGCGTTAAAATTTTCAAACGTTTGCGCTAGTCCGGCAATGTTAACGATTTGTACAAATTCGCTTAAACCCAAATGTTGCATGATCTGCAACGCCGATTTTCCTGCAATTCACGTTAAGTAAATAATAATAATAATAACTATAATATATTGAACATATTATATTGTAAATTGAAATAATGAAAGATCCTATATCACATTTACGAGTAGATGGTATTCATTTTTTACTCTTAGTGAAAATTTATTGTTTTATATAATTGTATATATCTGTATTCTGTAATACAATGTTCATTTTCTACATTATATTATTTTATATTTTATATTGTGTATACCTTCTCCGGAGCTCAGTGGGAAATGTATTGCATAAATAATTCCATTGGATGATAACTTAAAATCGTTACCGATACAGTTTCCTTGAACCGTCACAGCGTTTGTTTTGTCACAGCTAAATTTTACGTAATTGTTGTCCGCCAGACTCCTGACGTACTGCTCTTCAGTGACAGCATTCAAACAAACGGGTGTCGGTAATATGTGCTTTAACACAAACGCTAAAGAAAATTTCCGAATAAAAATATAATATGTATACCTATTAACACTATGTATAATGTATAATATTATGTGGCATATTATGCGATTGTCTTAATATATTATTAAATAAAGTACACATAAACTTGAGATTATTTCATGATCATAATAAATAATTTTACATAAATAGGTTACTTAATGAGACCTATTGACTATGGATTTTTATTGTAATATAAATATATGAATTAAAGATTCAAATATTCATTTTTATTTTTGAAATTTTAAAAAGTGTTTACTTAATATTATAAATTGTGCATTCAAAATACATAGGCAAATATAAAAAATATAATTTATATTATATATGAATTTCATACGTACCCTTGCTAAGCGTCTCGTCATTCAATATCCTTCTGAGTTGATTTTGTGGTAATCGTTGTAATGCCATATCTGTTGGAACCATAACCGTAAGTGTTTGAAATGTTTCTTTTAGACTTTGATGCATACGTGAAACTTCGAGCATTTTTGAAAATATTGATAAGTCTTGGTTCTAAAAAGACACAAGGCCCATTTTAAATATCATTGATTAGTTTGGATAAAACCTATTATATTAAGTTATTACTATCTCAGACCTGGTTGATGATTTGCACCAAATTTCTATTTGAATAACTGTAAGGACTTAGTACGGAATTGATCAAATGCACTACTCCATTTTGAGCGATTCGGTTCTTACGCATTATCGTAACACAATTTATTGTTTCGATCTATAAGTATCAGAATATAAATTTGTTTAAATCAATTATTATTCGATAACAATAAAATAGAGTATGATTTATACTTATAATCTTCAAATAATTTTAAAACAATATGTTTTTTTTTTAAATATAAAGTACCTAGGTATCATATTATACATAACAATGTTCCCATCAGTTATCATTCAATACATTTTTATCTATTTCACAATTTTATAATATAGTTTACATGAATGTACCTAATATTAATAATATAATATGTAAAATTGTAAAATATGTAGAATCATAATTTAAGATAAATGTTAATATATAATCATATACGTATCAAATTTGTTGAATGTTTTCATAATTAAATTATGCATAAGTGCATAACCACATTATGCGTGTATTATATTTTTAAATTGTAATATTATTATGTTTAGAAATGTAAGGTATTTAAAAATATAAATATTCATTCATCTATTTTTCGCAAATTAAATTTTGTTTAATAATCCCATTATAAATTTAGATACCTATATAAATATGTTATAACTGTTTCATATTAAAACGCAATTTATCATAATAGTTTCATAAACTGCAACATTTTTGTTGGTTGATATTATTCACCAATTTCACTTACTTTTGTGGTGTACTTATTAAACCTCAATTGAAGACCATCGTTTAAAGTGTTCAACAACACGTCGGAAGATACATTTTGTGTCACGATCCTCGAGGGCACCACATGGTATCTGAGTATTTCGATGGCTGATTCGTAAGACTCCATGGCCGACCGAAGTACGTTATCCATTTTCTATAGTCGTGCGCCACACGAAATAATAATAATAATAAAAAAAAATATTATAAAATATTTATTACAATGTCATACGAATGGCTTTTGTGCAGAGACGGCCTGGCTCATTGGGATCTCGGAAGGTTCACGGTGGCCTGATATATTAGAATTTGGCATTGGACAAATAATTAGGTAGTTTTTAATTTCATTATAATAAAAAAAATATATTACCTAACACTATGTTTAATACATTTCCCCGGCCTGGATTTTTATCCCAAGCCATCCCTGCTTTTGTGTATGCTTGAAGGAAGTATAATACTAGTAATAACTAATAAGTAATACATTAATAAAATAATAACTAATATCAATAATAATATATGAGCCAATATACTGAAAAAGCTTCGTCGGTGGGAACGAATATCGTATACGGGCCGCCGCTGGTTAATGAATCGTATAAGCCGTGTTGCCGGATGTACCGCACAAATTCGCGTGCGCCGAGTTCTTGAGCGGTTTCCATCACGTTCCTTGCCGGTTTTACTGTAAATTATTAATACATTATTGACTGGTTTTCGTGGATTGTATCATTCACTACTAGAAAATATCGTATTATGCACATTATTTGTATGTATAAGGAAATTCTTTTGTGTATTTTATTTTCTATATTAAATATCTTATCACAGTAATTTTATTAGCATTTATTAATTAATATGAAATTGAAAAGGTGAGTTGCTACTTAAAAGTATAAAGACATTTAAAAAAATACTGCTTTAATAAAATATGAAATTTCTTGACAAAATTATATAGCGTTGGTATACAAATACAATATTTAATAGTTATGTACATGGCCGGTTTTTGCCGCCCATAGGCTAAAATAATTTTACAACCTAATTTACATATATAGGTAAAATTTGCTATTTCGTTTTGACCGTTAAAATTTGCTGCCTTTTATTATTTGTCGCCATAGGCTTTAGCCTAAACAGCCTAAGCGGTAATACGGCCCTGATTTTGTATATACATAATACATAATACATATATTGTATTATTACCTATATACTTGCAGGTTGCAGAATTATATAAAAACCATTATCATTTATATTATAAACCCAAAAACTGACCAGGACACAAAGACGGTACCATACTGGTACGTTAAGCATAAAGTCAATTTCAAGGCCAATTTATTGTCTGCATATTATGCAATGATTATTAATTCATTATTTATGACTATTATGTATATACCAGGGGTGGCCAGCGAGAAGAGACTCGCGAGCTACCAAATGTATTAATAAATATGGAAGAGCCAAAATATAAAAATAAGGTGTCATTTTATTATATAATACATAAATTCATATTTAAAAAATGTGTTTGTATAAATGTTACGATAAGATGCGAACCGCAAAAGTCTATGCGGCGAGTCGCATGCGGCTCCCGAGACGCGGTTCGACCACCCCTGGTATATATATACTAATATACTATATACTGTAGTTATATTATCATGTTTACTTACCACCGGTGCATCCTGGACATCCATACATCGATTTGAATCCCAAACAGCATTCATACCTCACGATTCTATACTCGGGGAAAGAGAAAAAATTAAAAAATTAAATTTGCGCCATGACGGCCGGGTGACTGCAATCGACGCAGTCCAGAATAGTATCACTCAACGTGTTCTGTCCGCAAGTGCGATGTTGCTGCTGGCGGTCGTCTATCGGCCAGCCACGCTCCCTGTGCGATGTCATGCCACCGTTGCTCGATGAAATTTCTTCGACAGCGCAAACATTGGGCCTGGAAATTAAATTGGTCAAATATATCCCAACGCTTTTCTCCGTACAATAGCAATTCATGTACTTAATGTTATATTATAAAATCGGCATCGGTCCACTGTTATATACCGTTTGCAATTTCTGACGTTTCTATTTTGGGGTTGCAAAAAATACGTCTCATAAATTATTTTCGTGGTGTTTTTTTAAATAATGCTATACAAATGAGTGAACTATTGTTTTTTTTCACACGAACTTTAGCTTAACAAATACAATGTTAGAGTAACGCACTAACACGCAGGTAGGTTTTCTTTTTTTCTTTAATATAATGTGTCATTTATATTTCCGATTGTGTTTAAATTCAAAGTTAATCGATGGTTTTATGTATCATTGTTTAAGGTCCATAAAAAAATATAGATAACGATTATTGGTCAGTGTGCAGTGTATTATAAATGACTTACCCATATTTGTGAAGCGTAGTGTTTCTGTTGTGATGATAATTTCCATAAACCACATCGTACGTCAACATCAAACTCGTTAAAACAATAGTTGCAATCATAGCTGATGATATACTGTGTATAATAGCTGTGAACTTTTTGAATAATAAAACTGTTATGGTAATTACAAACTATAGTGGGTGGGCTTTATATATGCGATTTTGACCACCGGAAGATTCTGTGTAAGTAATTAAATTGAAAAAAATGTCCCAATGGATTCGTCTTTGACCCATTTGTATATAAACATAATATACATATATAACAAATATTTGCAATCGCCATACTTGTTTCACGTAATATTTAAGATTAAATTATAAATGCGTATCTATTATGAGGACGTTGTGCGTATGCAATTGAATTGCACGCGTATACTTGTATAAAATTGTTGATTTTTTTGTCATCATGATTAAAAATTAACCTAATTCTTTTTAACAGAACAGTATAACCATGAACAGGCCTATTTGGACATTGCCTTTAAGCAAGCACACAATAAATAAACTAGATAAACTTGGATACAAGTGTTGTGAAGATTTGATCGATTCACTCGGTAATATATTGCATTTTTTTTTTCGTTTATTATAATGTGTATATCTATGTATAATAATTATT
Source organism: Aphis craccivora (assembly GCA_009835225.1). Lineage (NCBI taxonomy): Eukaryota > Metazoa > Arthropoda > Insecta > Hemiptera > Aphididae > Aphis > Aphis craccivora. Next base: position 9,458 of record VUJU01003670.1, on the reverse strand, counting down.
ATATGCAATGATTGGTAAGACTATTGCCAGTACAATTATTATAAGTCAATTCTATTTGATTGTATACAGTTTTTTATTTTGTTATAAGATTGTTACATGACATATTTTAGACGATCCTGATAAGAAATCAACGTTTTTACGAAAACATATGGAATCAGAATCTGAAATCCGTGGTATGCTAAAAACTCCCAAATACAAAACTGCTGCAGAATTAGTAAGTGGAATTTATGATTTTTTCAATAACTTATAATTATAACTGAATATAAAATGCTATTAAAAGCATTTTTAAATTTTAAAAATGCACTTATATTGTATGTTTTAAATTCACAAAAGTATAAAAGTAACAATATTTTCTATTAAAGTATAGAAAAATTAAAAGGTTGTTAACTTATCGTACATATTTAATATATACATGTGCACATATCTATGGATTACTTACCATTGCATCAATATTATAAAAAGAGAAATAGCTTACACAATTTGTAGAATTGCAAATAGTTGGAATCGTCTGAAATATATATATATATATATATATATATATATATAATATATATTTTGATTTTAAAATATGTTACAAGTAAAAACACTACACAATGAAATAATAACGTAATACAATTGTTAAAAAAAGGTGAAATACAAATGAAAATAATAAACACATATGACAAAATATTAAATATCTATCAACCTCCTTGTATTAAATTTTGCCATCGTATATCATAAGTTTATCTAACTATATTATACAGTATAATATATTATGTAATTGCTCATACGTAGAAGCGATATGTGTAGCCAAGATTTACGTATATACAATATACAATATTTAGGTTTTTTTAAATCATCTTGTGTACCTATAAATGTATAATGTACCAACATCACGTCACACTGAAGCAAATTGTGGTTGTTTTATTTTGAATAAAGTACTTAAATACGTGCTTTGTAGTATGTTTATGTTTTGAGCAATGGCGGGTATAATATACATATTTCATTTTTGTACTATAGGATATTGGACGCGATAGTATTGCTACGTTTTGCAAGTCTATTGATGAACTTTTAAACGGCGGTGTTCAAGTTGGACAGATAACAGAATTATCCGGAGCTCCAGGCTCGGGAAAAAGTCAATTAAGGTAAACGTTTATAATACTGCTATAATTCATGTTAATAAATATAATAAATTATAGATCCTAGTTTGACTTTATTTTTACAATAATATTTCAGTATGCAACTCTGCGTATCCGTTCAAATACCAGTATGTTTTGAAGGACTACAAGCCGAAGCAATTTATGTCGATACAAATTCAAATTTTTCCGAACTTCGGTTAACAGGTAGGTGTATATACTTAGTACTTAAATGTAAAACATAAAAATATGCTAAAGATTTATTATGTGAACATAAAGCTAACAATACAATACATCATAACATATTATTCATTTTAGTTGAAATTTATTTACTCGTCTTATCTAATTTCAAATTATTTTTCTGATATAATAAAATTTTCCGAATTTTATAACCCAGGATTAGTATTATTTTTTTTTTTATATAGGTATACATATATAACACATAAATATTACATTTGCGTTTTGTGTACATTTCGTAATTTCATTATTGTAATCTCACTGCAGCGCGTTATTGTCGTTACAGGCAGTTACAGCGTTATAAGTAATAAACATGACGATGATGATATCAAGTGGCTCGTTAATCGTTATGTTTGTTTTCAGAAATGATCGACGCTTTCCTCGGCCATGTGTCTAAAGTATTATCGGGACCCATTGATTTCAAAGGAGAAGCCAATAGCGAGTTGCTAAAGAGTCTGACCACCGCTAACATGCTGAGTAAAATACACAGGGTTCAAATGAATGACCTAAACCAGCTGTACGCTTTGTATACGGCTCTCGAACGTCATCCGAATGTATATACATATAGCACATATTAGTATTATAATGCATTATAAATTATATAATACAATATATTATTGTAATAATCGATAATTTTTTTTTTTTTTTGTATACAATAAACGATTGTTATCGTAATAACGTGTTCATTGACGTTTATTATTATCTTTCCAATGGTTATTATTACAGGTGAAATTAATCGTGGTGGACAGTTTCGTCATGCCGCTGTACCAGGTGGAAAATTCGCTGAGAAAGAATACGCTAGTCCACAGCGCTCTCGATTTATTGCAAACCATGGCTCGCGAACACGATCTTGCTGTAAGTGACAATATATCAACTATTGTATATATAATTATAAGGCATATAAAATAATCGTCATTTTGTTTTAAATCGGAACGCGTTTATGACCGCGCTTTATGACCATACATGTACACTGTATGCTGTATAGTTTGTTTTTCGTCGCACAATAGACTTTCTGTTGGTACGTATAATGTATGTGCACGAAAAGAAAAATATAATAGCACAATATGACGTGGACTACTATCGTATTATCGTTTCAACTAGGCCTGAGTATTTTGAGGTGTGCGTTGCTAAAATTTATTCGAAGGTTATCGTTACGAATTTACCATGTGTAATATAGTCAGCATATATCAGGGTCAATTGTTTTCGCAGACCAATATAATATATAACTTTATCGAATAATTGTATTTAATGCACTGTATGTAGTAGTACTGTACAAAATAAATGGTCAGGTCGAGATTGCAATACTGGTGTAGATATCATATATTATTATAAATGTTCGCGGCACGGCCTACATCCGTTGTATTACATTTACGCATTTAGTTCAACTCGGTTTGTAAGAATTTTCAGATAGTTTTGTAGTAAAAAAAAATAAGTAAACTACATTCTGTGAGTTTAAATAATTGTCGAGCAATTAATGAAAAACAAAGCATTATTATTGTCATAAACATAAAATAACGCACGCGAAGAGCGAATTTAAAACTTAATGCTTATTCATTTATGCGGGTTTTAGTAATCGTATTTGTTTATCTTTTGAAATTTTTTTCGGTGATACTTAAATGTATAAAAAATATAACATCCATTAAGTAGGTACACTCAGGTAAAGTATTATAGTTATCTTTTTTTTTTAAAAAAACGACTTTCATCTCGACTTGAATATCGATTTCGTATTTTCGTGTAATACATTATTCGGTGTAATTGGTATTTGGCAAATTACAGAATGGTGATTATTTTAAGCAGTGGCGTAACTGAGGGCCTGCAGATCCCGCGTTGCGGGAGGCCCACGGTAATTTGGGGCCTTTGGTTATAGGGTTATATTTTGCTATAACAATATATTATTAGAGGCCCATTTTTAACATTTTTTTATTTTTGCGGGGGACCCAAATTTTTTTGTTATGCCATTGATTTTAAGGGGGATGATAATTTTAAAAAGTAAACATTTTTTTGATTTTTGAGATCATCCTTTTGAAAAACTGAAGATACATATAAATATGCAATTATTATAACGTTTTTTCATTACATTTATTTTTACACCTAATATGCGTGAATTATAGATAGTGTTCGAAATAAAGATTACGCTGTAAAAATGTAACATTACTAAAACAGGGGTGGATTTAGGTATGTGCTGGCCTGTGGTCGAAATGTATTGTAGGGGCCCCTGGGCTTCAGCCCACTCAGCACGCCACTAAATCCGGCCTTGCTTACTAACTTAACTACTTTATTTGTTTGAGAACTTTTTTTCATAATGTACATCTGATTAGATGTAGTGTGTACCTACGTCGCTATGTATCTGAGTTACATTTGATATAAAATTACAGGTGGTACTAATTAACGATTTAACGACCGCGATTACCGAAAACGGCGCAGAAGTCTTTCCGGCATTAGGCGAATCGTTTGGTCATCGCGTTCAATATAGACTTCTGCTAAGCAAAATTCCTAACCAGCCCAATGAGTACACGGCGTTGCTGAAGAAAAGTGTCGAGCACGGTCGTTCAGCTGCACGATTTACTGTGAGGATATTATCTATACAGTTTTTATATAATTTACTTGGTATAAAATAATAATATTTATTATGTAAATTTTACATATTATATAAAAGTGCTAGTCATTTGTTATAATCTATGGAGCAGTGAATTTTTAATACACTAAAGTACTAAATAATTGGTGTTCAATATGAGCATGCTGCACTTTTGCAATTTTGCATTAACAGTTAGCAATATAAATGCATAAACCTGCTTTTGAAAATTAATCTAAAAACACAAATAATTTATAGAAAATACGGTAAAATTATTAAATTAAGTATAACATTATTATATCTATAATAAAATAATTATTATTTGCATCCAATTGAAAAATCATGAAATCGTGTAACCTAACCAGCGTATTGAAATATTAGTATAATCCCTCGTTTCAATGTTATCGAATTTTTTGTATAAATTTAGTTTGAACAAGCATGTGCGGTAATGGTCAAGCAAATAACATAAATTGTGATTATAACGATTGTTAATAGTATAATAATAATAATAACATATGTCATACACTCATACCTCCACAGTATAACTTTAATAATATATAATATTTTATACGATGATTCGATTTTTTTTTCCGTCAAAGGCCGTTAACGGGATTTTATTCGTGATTAATTAGACCGTTCCACCGAAATAATAACACAAGTAAATATGCGTGTCATTGCAGGCGGAAACCCGCTAATTATTTCTTAATGCTCTGTTTCAGTCATCGTACGCGCGTTAGTTATAGGTATTTACTATCTTACAGTATCTGTTTACTATCTGTAATATGCATTTTTACCTTATCGAAAAATATGTTTTTATAATTGTTTGAATATTCTACCCCACAGATGTTAAAAACAAAAAGTAAAGAACTCGCGAAATTTTTATTATGAAGATCTTTTGAATATAATTACACATGATCTTAAATCTTTAATAAGAGAAGGGAGAAATAACAGAAGAGTTGTCAGTAACTTGAACTTTCTCAAGAACCTCATAGGCGGCTAGACCGACGCTCCTACACTCATTTCTCTGATCAACTTTAGCGTCCCTTCTCGTCGAACCCGCTCTACTGCCACTTTTGCCATCCCTATGTACGCCACCAACTACAGCTCAAATAATCCGATTCACCTCACGATGCGCCTTACTAATATCCACTCATCGCCTTCACTTTAACTTATAAGCACCTGGTTCCGTTCCACTTCCGCTGATTTGCTAGTTGTATGTAAGATCTAAGTTTCTTTTTCTGTACTTTGGGTTACGCCCGTATTTAATATAAATAAATAAACTATATGTATATTATACAGTACGCAGTACGGGACTTATTGTAATACATAATTATTTATAGGTGTCACAGGTGCTACTAGGGAATGGTATTTGAGGAATTTTAGTGTATGCGTCTCAAATGTTATAATTTTTTGTTTTTTTGATAGATTTCATCGAATGGAGTGCGTGATCTACCTACGGAACAGCCGCAACTGTAGACAAAGAAATGATCAGAAATTAAAAAAAAGGGTTGTTCCTTATACTTGTATTATAGTGCAAAATATACGCATAATATAAATTATAAATTAAAATATTACATATACAAAAAAAAAAAATATAATTTACATAATAAAAAAAAAAATAGTGTATGCCTACTTAATAATTTTACATTTAGGTACCTATACACTTTAGGTATACTCGCATGGTTTAACGACCCAGAATGTTAAAAAGATACTTTCAGAACGGCTTAACAGCGTAGTTCGCTGACATACGTACTCGCACATACATACACACGCACATAATATTATAATATTATACAATGGTGTTACCCGGCACCTATTATTATTTATGGTGCACACCATTCACATGTCTCGGAAAAAGGTTTCGCGGCAGGACGGATCGGTGGTGACGAGGCAAGGTAAGAAAAATAATAGCAAAAGCTACTTATAACGATAAGTGTCCGTCAAAATCATATTATAATGATGTATTGATTTGCAGTAGTAAGCGCGTACGTCATCGTACGACGAACTTTTCGCATTGGTACACGCATCCATGAACCTGTATGTATAATGTATGAAGTGTTTTATTTTACATTTAACTGATTTTGGAAGTCAAGTTATTTTTAAAATAATTATTTTCTATACTCATATTTAAGAGTTATATTTTTCTTAGGGTTTCAATATAGTTATTATATTATTATTATTCATTATTTAAATATCAAATATTGGATGAGAATTTTTAATCTTATCATTATGTAAATGTACAGATATAACCACTTAATAGATCGCAGTCTTATTAATACTAAATCAATATCTTAATTTATATATTTAACTTAATAATTTAAGCATTCATTTTAAATGGTATTTTCTTACTTATATTTTGTTTTAATATTATAAAGCAAGTTTATTGAGTGCCTTGAAGCTCCTTTATGAATCGCCAAATTGGCTATTGCGAACATTATTTATTTTATTTTTCAAGAGAATCGTGAACCAATATTTATTGTTTGTTTTTCACACGTAGAATATAGTAAAAAGTAAAAACTACCTATCATAAAAAAAAGATCGAAATTCATATTGAATTGCATGTGAAAACATTCAAGCCGCTCTTTTAAACCTTACTCTTTAATTTCTAAAAATTTAATTTGAAAGTTTGAAAATGTTTAAAATGTATATTTCTATTTAAAAATGATCTAAAATTAAATCGAAAAAAATGGCTTGGTTAATTGATCTTAGTAAAAATCTCTGGTGTAGTTCGCTCTGAATGCATGGTGCATGTGAAAGATAGAAACAACAGATGTCGGTGTTCGCGATTCCCTTGAATAATATGATTTTCGAACAGCTGACGATTAATAATACATTTTGATTTATGTCGTTTAACATAATATATATAATATATATATATACTTTTGCTATTCGCTATAGAACGATAGATAGTTTTCGACCGGAAATCGTCCAATACTTCTTATAGTACAGTCTTATCAACTAAAAATATAATGTGCGGTATTTTTTCAAAAGCGCCGAAACTGCTACAATTGTCTTAATACCATCCTAGGGCCTGTAGTATTTACGGTTTACAGCGATTACGATATTTTTTTATACTTAGATCGCCCACGTAACTGCAGCTATAACAGATGCGTTGCACTATATAACTACATTACAATATATAATAATACCTATCACCTATGTAATCCTGCAGTGTTCCTCTTACGCACGCCACGCTTTATAATTATATTTAATCTCAAAATCGCAAATGCATAAATATATGTTATAACTTATAACCCAACCTTCTTCCCTCGACCAAAATTCGTGTAACTATTTAATAGAGTATAGTTTATTATTTAAATATATATATATATATATAAAAGTTCTTTATGAAACTACTAAAGCACTATTGTTGATGAAATGCAACACTGTGATTATAATTTATAGATTACTTCGTTTAATAATATTGCGCGAGACGTGATTTTATAGTTGTTGGATATATAAGCATAAAGAGAATCATACAGAAATGGAAATATATAAGTATCACGCATATATATATATATATATATATATATATATATATATAAGTACCTACACATAATATTAACGGTTATTGTCGCTATCGAAAAAAAACGATTACTTTTTTCAATTGGCGGATAATTATATGGTGTTGTAGACTAAATAAAGATTAGATGTATATACTACATTATGTATAGCGTGTTAATAGGAATTAAACAGTCTCCTGCTAATATCGTATGTCAATATCACATGAATGGTTAGCGTTCACATGCGTGCGTCATAATTGTTTTAAAATTTCGTATACGCGTTATATTAATATTATTATTACTATTGTTAATACACGTTCGTTTTCATGCACGGATCATTAGAATGTGTTAATATTATTAATAAATTACTGGTGGAATAACAACTAAAATCAAAAAAAAAAAATTTCAAATGTATATACCATTCGATATAACCGGTATATATATATATTATATATACAACAATAGATTGCAGTTCGTTATAAAACAATACTCGTATCCCTATACTAATTGAAAACAAATCGACGTGGTCGATACGGTTGTCGAATAAATTACGTCGGGCGAGTCTGCGACAGTGTGACTGTATAAATATAATTCACGAACTCACGGTGTCTTCGTCCTCATTGAGTCGGAAACTCTAGTCCCTCGGCGAAATACATCTCAAGCTTGTGCTTGTCCTAATAGAGGGATGTGTACAGGGGTGAAACTTTTAAAGGCTACTCGTTTATTGTATTAATAAAATATAAATAAATATTATTCTATAAACCACATAGATGTTCATTTTTTAAACTCTTTGACTGTTTGAGTTTGATATTATAACAACGATATCTAATGTTTGAGCGGTTAAAATGTAAATGAGTATGTATGATTTATAAATTATTAATTATTATCTATCAAAAATTCACTTAATTTGTAATATTTTTTTTTTCGTATAGACAAAAACAAAACTACCTATAATAATTTGTACAGTAATATCTAGGTATATCTATGTATATAATATTAATACTAGTTATTTTACTTTTCAATTTAGTTGTACCTTTTACTTGTATTTATAATATACGTATATTATTTGCTATGCAAATTCTACAGAACCTGCAATAGAATGTAAAGCCAAGTTTACAAATACACAACTAAATTAAAACAAAACAGTCTGTGATTAGGGAGTTGGGTTTATGTTTACTATTTAACTATGCGTGAGTCCGGAATAATAGTATAGAATACAAAAAACACTTTTTTTTTTTCCGTTTTTCGATAGGTATCTTTCAAGAGGGTGGATGATATATTTGTATAGGTATTACTCAACGTATATGGATTATACGTGTATAAACGATTAGCCACTGAGAGGAGCAAGGAAAACTATTTGTATATATACGTATATATAATGTATTAGTGTGTTATATAACTTGTGCGAACAAAAACGTCGCCGTGTCAAAAGTGCCGTTTTACATGTATATAATATGTACATATTATACACGTTTTACAAAATACAGTTATATATATATATATATATAATATAAATAAATAATATTACTACCTACAAGTATACGCAGTGTACAGGACACAGACGGTCCGAGTCGTGTGTCGTGTGTACCTACGTCACGAACGAGAAGAAAGCGAGAGATTAATAGCGAAAAAAGGATTTCGTTTTAACATAATATATAAAATATATATGTGATGCGTATGTATACTGTATACCTATTACCCGAACACCGGCGAGGTCTGTGATGCAAGTCGTGCTTCTCTCCTTCGGCGGCTCGAACGCGTGCACTTATACTACGCAGCATATAATACATGACATATATGTATAAATTGTTTATAGGTAGTTGCGACATTGTCGTATGGGATATGGACCACACGAGATCCAGCCCGAAGTCATGACAGTGTGCTGTCGTACGCGTAAAATAATGATGATGATGACTAGGGCTGAGATTTTAATGCACTAAAAAATCTCAAAAAATGCCCTTAAAAAAATGCAAAAATGACTTAAAAAACTCAAAAAATGCAATATAAAAATGCCTTTATATTTATTATGGC
>VUJU01003669.1:0-24066 GCA_009835225.1 Aphis craccivora | reverse complement strand
ATAATTATATATCTTATTTGGTTTTAATGTATGACTGATTAAAGTGATTTAAATTTAATTAAATAAGAGTTACCCTCTCGTATCTTTACAGACTTTAATACTAAACGTAAATACTTATATTATTGCTATAACTACTTTCAACCATGCCAGCGATAAATGATGCCTTAATCTATTACAGTAAAATCTCGCAGATTAAAGTGTCTTTTAAGACAAATTTCCTTCTCAAGAGTCAAGACTATACACGTCCAAACTAAGAAAAATCAAAACCAATATTATGCTTTTTATAAGTAAAAAATATATAGTAACAAGTGACTACATTATTGTAGACGTATATAACAATAAAAAAATAATTTGTAGGTACACGTTTCATCAGTATTGATTTTTGCTCTTATATTACATCTATATTAAACGGATTTCTGCGCTAAATTCAGTTGCAGGTGACTCTATTTAAAATTATTCGATTCTTCTCCGCAGGGAAAATCTTTAGTGTGACATCACGTAGCAGAAACGCCAGAAACTATACAGCAGGGGTAACCAAACAGTCAATCGCGATCCACTGCAAGTCGATCGTGGAAAATTTTTAAGTCTATCATATTAGAATTTAATTTAAGTGTATATTATACACTTTGTACAAGTACGTTTCTTATAAATTATAGTTGTTCAAGAATAAAAAAAAAATTTTTGGTAGTTGATCCTAAAAGGTGAAGTATATTTTTAGTAGATCATGACCAAAAAAAGTTTGGCCACCCCTGTTATATAGAGTCTGTGATACCGAGTTAGTTTTTTTTCAATAAATTTTTATCCTATCGATGTCCAAATTAATAGTCAAGCTCATCAACACGTATATATGTTACCGGATAAGTTGACATTTTAGAAATGATGGCAATTCCTGTCAAAAAACTGTCAACATTTCCGGTAACATAAGTATATATTATATCGCTTACCAATTAACTGATTCGACATGCCGACGACCGATATTAGATTACATTTACGCACACGTCCTACGTATTTCATTGGCTCACACGCTGCGCTGTACATTCGATTTTTCGTCACAATGCAACTTTTGTGCAAAGGTATAACATTAAATGGTAAACTTCGCAAATCTATAGTGAAGAAGTCACATCAAACGCTCTATACTCCTGATGCTCAGTATTCATCATTATTCAATTAAGTTACAAATTTTCACACAAATTGGATTTTCAATGCTAAGTTGATGAAGCGGTAGTAATATAATATAATATATAAAAACAAAAGAAGAAATCTCCTACTATCTACTCACCTACAAATTACTGCAAATCTCTTATAATAGGGAAGTCATTGGATCATGTAAGTACTGTACAAAGTTGAAAGACGGAACTTTGTACAGTAGAAACCAATTTGTAATTTTCAAAGAAAGGTTTCTGAAAGTTGACGATATGCTATAAACCAAAATTTCACTCCGAGAGATAGAACGGAAATTTTCTAATTTGAGTGGTTAGGGCTACGACCGATGTACAATATTTTAAAACACTGAAGTACAAGTGCAAAGTAACGAAGTACATCAAAATGCCACGGAAGCAGTATGATATGCGATAATAAATAATATGAAAATAAAAAAAAATGATTAAATTTTCTAATAACACAAATATATATTATATTATTCATTATATTTTGGCTATACTTAATAATTAAATATTATATTATTATCTATATTGCCCAATATACCAAGGCCATTTTATATAACACCCGGGCGCTGTAGAAAACTCCCAAATTGTATACGAGTATATTGTCCTTAATATACATACATATTACACAGTTATATAGTTTATGTAATATGTATACTATATACGTTTATAATATATTATGTTGTTCAAAAAATGTACTGTTTGTTTGAATATTTTCTTGTTGTTCCGCCGAAGTAAATATATATTTTATGTAAATATAATAAAGTACAAACATACAAAGAATCTACCTAACGTATATCTCGTATGCTATATTATAGTAATAAGAGTAGGATACAAAAACAAAAATACAAATCAGAACAAATATGCTTTACGAAATTTCTGATCAAATACACGCACTCGCATATTTTATATTTCTATATAATATACCTAACGATCCGCTGCAGCATAACGGTTATAGGTTATAGATGCACGTAAAATATTACAATACATCATCATCATAATGATGTACCTACCTATTCCATATGGGCGTACACCGTAGTGTGTATCGGCGTAAACCCTTACGAGACCGATTCATCAAAATCATTTCATAAGCGACATAAGCCTTTTGTTTTTGCCAATCAATTATATTATATTTCCCTTCGCGTTAGACCGCTGTAGGTCTAACATATACGATGTAAAGTACCTATATAGTTATACGCAGTTTTCTATGCAGTAACTGAACAGTTTCAACTTGCAGCATCAATATTATGATAAAATTTATAAAAAATGCATTATGACACATAAATAAATGACCAAGTCAGATACTAGAATAACAAAACTTTTTCTTTTTTTAGAAACAATGTTTTACATCTACACTATATTTACCTACTATTTATAAAAAATAAAACAACATTGATTGTGACCCGTGATCAAAATTCCTATACACCTGATTGACAAATGAATATTTTTGCACACTTACCTATTTATTGTTTTTTTTAATTATTTTGAACAAACTGCATAATTTGACAGAATATTAGTGTATCTATCTAATATTATTATATCAAGTTATATTAAAAAATATTGTATTCTATAAAACTAATTTAAACTCAAATAAACTATTTTTTTACAAATATATAGAGCTTAACAAATTAGTGATAAAAATGTGAAGTGGAAATTTTAAATTGTTCAATTCAATTTTTATCTAAGCTCTAATGGTGTTGGATTTTTTTAAGCCTTGTATAGATGGAATCAATAGCCAGAAAAGTCGATACATATACTTACTTTTTTGCTTGTACCTATCTAATTATTTGAATCCCAAAACTAAAAAAAAAAAAAAAACATTAATTTTATCCCAAAAAAACTGAATAAAACAATATTGATTTTCAAGAAAAAAAATTGATTGAAAAAATTATTGATTTCATCTTATCGACTGTAACTATTCCAATAAAAAAAGTTCCTTTTCATTTATGTCTGTGTAATAATATAGTAATAAAAACATTGAGAACACAAATTTAGGAAGGTTTATATGCACTTCTGTTATAAATGTTGATATAATTAAAATGAAATATTCTTTTTTTCATTATTAATGTCGGAACTCAGTTCAAATAAATGACTATATATAACTCAGATAGTTTCCAAATTATGTATCTTTTTGAGACTCAATTTAAATGCACCTTTTTGGTTTTTTCGAAACAAGATATTTTTGTAGAATCAATAAATTCCCTAGTGGCTTTCCTAAGGGTTAAATATAAGTGATAGTAGTGATACATGCATAATGCATAGCATTTAAAGTACCTATATAAAATCGGCATAAACCTAAGTTAATCTGAATGTTGTATGATTTCTTATAAAGTCATAAACAATAAAAGCACATCAAAAATATGAATTAAAAAAAAAAAACAGTAACAGATAATTTCCTACCACCATCACCATCATTTGCATTTTTGGCATTACGATGCATTTTATTTCATAATTCAGTTATATACCAATCATAAATTATATGAATCATAAAGGTAACATTTTTGACACCGATTATATTACGTTGACTTTTATAAATATTATGTCAAATAATATGCACCTACCTTAAATGTGTGTGTATAGACTATAGGTATTAGGTACTATATTTATTGAAAATCTATCAAACATTTTAGATGCAAAACTTAATGTGATTGAATAAAGTGGACGAATATTGATAGATTTTTTTTATCTATTTTTTACATCTATAGTTATTGTAATAATAAAACAATTATATCGTTATGTGGTAAAAGTTATCTAATATTTAAATTATATTAAATTTATAATATTTAAAATAATATACATATTATATATTTTATACGGGGTATAATTAAATTCATCAATCATATCTATTTTACCTTGTTATACCGACATGCTACAATATAACTATAACAGTACAATATTCAAATTATAATATTATAATAGAAATTCGAAACATAACACTCCGCAAAACAACAAACTCTTCACCCTTTGTTACTTTATTAACCCTTTACATTTACCTTGGCTGCTTGGCATTAAACCAATTGAGAATCAAGCTGTAGGTACTTATTTTTACAAACGGTTTTTCTCGAAACTAGATGACTAAAACAATCCATTCATAAATAACCTACATTCCCTGGAAATCTTCATTGCAGATTTAAAAAAAAATTATTTTTGTAATACCAATAAACTTAATTTTCTTATTTTTCCTTTTAATTTCAATCAAAGGTGAATTAATGATGATTGGTTTTTTATTCACGTAACATCTCATTAAAATTTTTTCTCTTCTTATCGTGTGAACTTATTATAAATTAATAAATTATTAGTTAACCAATATAGATTATGCCTGTAAGTACCTACAAAACTCCTTCACTCCTAATTCCAATTAATTATTATATAAAACGAAAATATTGAGCAGGCTCGCCGCCATGGGTGTTACCCATTATATAATGAGACGGCCAATCGAAAATTTCCGTTTCGCCGCGGTCTTTTCGAAAAATTCTTCCCGACAGAAATTTCTTTGTCGAGGGACCGTGCGATTACCTACGTTTCCTCCCAACAGTCCCAACCATTTTGTATTATAATAAATACACATTTTTAGATTTTTTTAACCGTTTATTATTTTAATAATATTATATTGATATTATTATTATTGTTATATACCTACAACAAATTATACCAGCTAGGTACATAAACAAATTATTAACACATAACATGTTAGCAGTACTACAGTGCTCTTTTGACGAACAGTCGATCTTTATCTTTTGTAAATCTTTTATTATTAATCAATTATTATACTAGGTACTTATTATAAAATGTAATACTACTAACCGTTTAGAACGAAAAGTTTGAATGACATATTTCACTTATATGCCAACATTGCACATTGTCCGCGATCCAACGCAGTATAGAATTGCCTTCCTGGAAGCTTTAGTTGCGTTTAAATTGATTAATCGGTAATTACTGATTATACTTAACACTCAAAGTCTTTAACTTTTTTCTACGCACAAAACAGCATCAGACTTAGTTTGATGTCTGGAGGTGGGACCGATTGCACAGACGGGTATCGATTCACACTGGTTGTCGGTTGATAAGTGACTGACAGTTAGCACTGACTGTTGGACATTCAAACTTTATTTGAAAAAGACTTTTACGAATTCAAAACAAGATCGCCAAACTATTGAGCCATCGAATCAGCGGTACCAACTTCACATGATACATCGTTTTCACTTCTAAGTTCTAACCATATTTTCTTTAAGTTATGTCTCCGACCTGAGGTTAGGTTGTATACTTATATGTCATGCACATAATATATCTACTACACAGATTTCTATATAGAACTAATAAATAGTTATAAGTAGTATAGATATCTGTGATCTACTAGTATAGGTATTACTGTAAGTCATATAGGGTGCATAATATAAATAGATATAATTTATACATATTATATTCTATATATACGATGTACTTGATCATACTCTCGAATTCGGGGTGATCATAGCACTCCGACGATTACGAGAAAGGTAATAACCTAAATTTAATATTTATATCTCATATTATGTTTATATTTAACATTCATTTACTATGAGTTATGCTGACACATTAGACTATTTACATAATTAATTTTAATTTTGTTTCTTTCGTTTTATTTTTACTTAATATCATACAATATTATATAATTATGATACCGACTACAGTTAAATGTTGTCCTATATTATATTATTAAATTTTAATCTTTTAAAATTACGATAATATAATAATAACTTTCAAGACGCTTAATTCTGTTTTGCCGTATTCGGCGTATTCGTGGTAATGCATCGTCGTTGAACTCGTTATAATAGAATTGGAACTGTAGAGATAGTTATAATATAGTCTATAGTGGTAGTATGGAAGATATTAAATATCCAGGAAATGAAGAAATAAGAGGATTACTAGCTGATTTTGAGCTAATATATAGTCTTATTGTCGTATAATTAACCGAGTGAAAAAGCATCATTGTCAGCATTTTTATTCTATATCTATTGTTCATACAAACCTATCATAATATATTATTAATTTAATATATCATACATATTTTACAGGTTATTTTTAAATATTATACCACATGATCGTGAAAGACTTCTTATAATTCGAGAACAAGGTAATGAAAGAATTTATAAGTTCTTAAGAATTCATATTCAAACCTAACATTGATCTACTAAAAAAGCAAAGTTGCAAAGCACTATTTGTTTTGACATATTTTTTTTAATATCGACTAAAAGGAATAGCTTTAAATATCCAATACGAAAAAGAATATATAAAAAAATTCAATTCTCTAAGTACCTATTTTCTATTTTTAATGTTTCAAATAATACTAAATTTATAAATTTTATCAATAATAGTTTTTTTGAAATCATTAAATTTACTATTTTGTAGAATAAATTTAAAAGTTTTGATTTTTAAATTCAACATCTGTTCATGTAAATTTCCAAGTTTTTGACAAAGGTTGAGAATTCTTGATTTAAACCTAAAATAGTTTAGAATTTTTTAAAAAATAGTATAAAACATATTACATTTAATGAAGTTGATAATTTTAATTGAATAAATTCTAAACTATTTTAGGTTCAAATCAAGAATTCTCAACCTTTGTCAAAAACTTGGAAATTTACATGAACAGATGTTGAATTTAAAAATCAAAACTTTTAAATTTATTCTACAAAATAGTAAATTGTAAATATAAAATAGTAAACAGCTAGATTATTAGCGTTGCCTAAGTCTAAAAGTCTAAATTATTACAGTCAGAAGCTTAGTGTAAATGTATAAAAGATATAGAACATAAATGGAGCAGCAGGTATGTATTGGGTATGTGCAAAATAACCTAATATTGTACTATTATAGATTAGGTAACTAATATTTTAGTCTTTGACTCATTTTATTATTTATTTATTATTACCTATTACACTTGAAAAATAAAAGTTACGTACTAGAAATATTGTGTAATAGATTTTAATAATGCTTAAATTTAAAAAAAAAATGATAAAATAATGGATCCTCTACTATAGGGTCGTATATTATAATCGTGATCTGGAAGTCATATTTTACGAGTTTATGTTATAGGTAGGTACTTCTTGTGATATCATAATTTATTATCTGCTAAAACAATCAATTTAGACGATTCAAAGGATGTCACCTGAAAGTTGAATCTAGATTATATACTAGAGATGAGTCACTTACCACTAGACCAGTTAAAATTAAATTTTAAAACAAATAATCATAATTTAACAACAATTTAATTTATTTGTAGAACTTAATAACAAATAATACAAATATTAACATATTATCGGGTCATATTATATTAACAAATATTTTTGTTGTCTTTTATATGACTAAACTAAATACCAATTTAGTTCAATGTAATATACGAGTGTAGTAAAAACATGTAACATATATTTTTATTGGTCAGGAATTTTTCGTCCCGAGACGATCCGTAGATGGCCGTGTCGTGTCTTCGGTGGCCTCCATCAATTTCACAGCTTCAAATCTTCTTCACTCATCCCGTGCCGTTTTGGTCACCACCGCCCGTCGAAGAATCGTCATCAGCACCGCCGTCCGAAGCGCGCAAGACATCGCGCACTAGTAGCTTGCCGTTAATCGTCGTTCCCGCGGCTGAAGCCGCCTGGTGATCGTCGCATCTCTCGCCCGAGCAAAACGAGCTCGCGGCCGAACTCGGATACGGTACGTAAGTACGCCTTTTTTTTTTCCGTTTAAATCACTACATGGAGGCCGAACTGTTTTCACATTGCTTAACCCCCATGCAGCATCGTTTATTTATAATACATAAATTTATACATACAGGCTTAGTCATAACAGTTTTGAGATACCCCTTCCGCAGCAAGCTGGTATACGAGTACCCCCATCCTATGATGACTTTATAGATTAAACAGCATTGAGTAGGGATAAGCAGGAATTACCCACCTATCCCCTCACAGAAAATTTCACAATTGTTTTTTAATCATCCCTTGTCTTCTCGGGCCAACCACGTCCGCCACCCTAGACATCTCGTCCTGTCGCCTCTTCTCGGACCGGACTAAGCCAGCCATCCTAGACATCACGTGCTGATGACATCTTCTCAAGCCGGTCTAAGCCCGCCGCTTTAGATTCCCGTACTGGGATCATCGATCGGCTTCTGCGACCTGTCGAGCCCTCTCTTCCTCCTCCTTGACAGTGAGGATGTTTTCCACCATCTTGTAGAAGAGTCTGAGGGTCTCTTCAGCGTCGCAGAGTGCAATCGTCCTTTGATAGCCGTCTGTCGGTAGGTCTTCGAATAGAGGACCACAGAGTATGTCAGTCACATCAGCTGATGTTGGTGGATACCCGAGTCGCTCACGGAGGTCTGTGCGTAGACCGTTCCAGTTCTCGCAGTGGAACAAAGTGTGTTCTGCTGTATCCGAGGGACACTGGCAGTGGACACACCAACGTAAATATGCCTCGCGGCCCTCGTCTTCCCGTGTTACCGGTCGTGAGAACGCTGCAGAGGTGATCAGTGGCTCATAGTACAATCGCATCTTGCGCCAATTCGACATCTCGTATTCCCCTTGCTAGTTTACTGGGTTGCACTTCCAATGTACTTTTTTCCCCTTTTTCTTATTTTTGTATCACATGTTTTTCTTGTTTTCATTGTTAATATTTACCTTTTGTTCATAACCGCCAACTGCGTGGTTTTGTCGTTTGCAAAGGTGCTGCGTAGATCTTATATAATACTTCTTCCACAGCCATAAAGTCTTCGAACGCAGCCACCGCTGCATTCTACAAGTATCAAGATGTTATTTATTGTCTCCTCCAACGACTGCATCTCATCGGGGATGCCTCTGTTCATTATGTATGATACCATAATATTCTCATGCAACGCTTTAAAGTTGGTATTGATGTCTGTCATATTGTTGCTAAGAGATTTTAAGGTAAATGAAAAAAATTGTAACGTAATTGTCGTAACGAATCGAACGGGGTCTGGAATGTAAATGAACTCAATTATTCAAACCACAGATCCAACGTTGTTTTACTAGCCAGCGAGTATATTTTACTCGTGTTTATATCATTCTAATCGGCCAACATTATAGGATTTCTCGAACCCATTTATTTTTCCTTTATTTTTCTTTATTATAATTAATGATATACTATATAAGTATATAACCTACGTATAGATATAATATTTTATAACTATAGAATTTCGATTTTTAATTCAATAGTTGAATATTTATTTCGATAACTAATTTTTTTTTTATAGCGTGCGTATTATACCTACCTATATCATATTATATAATTTTGTACGGTGACTAACAATAATATTAGTTCTTAAAATGATATTACGGAAACTCAAAATAATACCAATAACACAAAAATTAGTTGTGTAAAGTTTATATTGTATTTAAGACCCCCTAGTAAAATAAAAATAACATCAATATTATATTATGTTCGGTAGATAAAATAATATAACTGTAAAGAGCATTAAATCTCTTATAAAGTCAATTAATATAGAGGTACCTACTTATACGCGCTTTCGTATAAATTGCCTTTATCTTAGCTCTTGGTAATTGGTATACCTAACGTATTTAATGTATGATATGAGATCAATAAGTTCGATCATGTTATTTGGATATTATATACCTATTATTGCTTGAGATAAATTTATTAGGTTATTTATTTTTCATAGAAGGTGCCCAACATTTTGCGAGTGATTTTACAACGGATTTTTTTTAATTAATTCTCATTAATAGAAAATATAAAACTCAATGTTTGGGTGTGTGTGATTCAAAGCCTGCAAGTGCAACGCTCTAATGGTTCTAAAATGCAATGTACATACACCTATGGCCATAGGTAATATAGGTACTATAGTACTATACTATAATAATAGTATAATACTCAAAAATGAAAATCTTGAAGCCAAATTTTTTAAATTCACATTCTAAAGAGAGGGTTACACGAATATTAAATAAATTACAATAAACGAATTGTTTTTTGTATTAGTACAGGAATGACATTGTTGATTAATTAGGTACAGAAAATAAAATAGTTATTATAATACCTATTGGATGTACCTAGTTTTAAATCTCTATTTTATATCTTGTCAAAACCACCTAAATGAATGTGTTAAAAATGTATGTAATTTACATTTAACGGAATTTAAGACAGAGTAAATCTACTAGCAGTTTTTAATTTGTTACGGTCAATGCCGTGCATGATTAGCTAATACTTTTAATTTTTATAAAAATAAATAAATAATAGAAATATAATTAAACCCGTAAGTTGTAGCGCCATCTAAGTTTGAAAGCAAGCAACAATAGCTTGTATATAAAATCGCTGACTTCTATACTAACTTCTATACTCTATAGAGTATAGACTATAGAGAAATAAGTGTATAAAATATGAATAACATAATAATTCAATAATGAATATTAATTTATTATTGTTGATACATATACTAATTTATTAATACATTTATATCAAGTGTTTTTAAACTAATCAAATATGAAATTAAAATATTTTATAATAGTGTCGCGATAAAATATAATTGTTTAGATAATATTGTGGTAGTTTTGGTGAATACATTACTATAATGGTATCATTGTTTAAATTATATGTAATTGTGTATAGGTAAGATTATAATATTACCTAATTATATATTTTACTTGTTATATTACTATGTATACTTTTTTTTTAATAGCAGAAAATCATAAAATTATATAGGTATGTAGGAAAATAATTAAACACATAATAATAATAATATTATCATGTACCTACATTGTACATAGTTAGAACAATTTTGAAACGAGAAGGTTTTAAGAGTTAAAAGGGGCCCACTAATCGTTTGATGCACTGGGATCCAAGCATCCAATGAATCTTTAATCTGGTTTACTTGCTTAATACCCCTCAAATTCATTATTTACATGCAAATAATATAATAGATTATCTAAATATAAAAAACATCAATAAGTTATAAAGTATTCAATAATATAATTTAATTTTCATAATCTTATACTACCGCTATGGCTATATCTACCTAGTTTGAAAATTTTAATGACAATTTTTAAGTTATTATAAAATTATGTTTTTCATTCCTCTAGATTCTAGAAAGTTAGATTAGACGAAATTAGGAGTAATTTACAGACATAACTCGACAATATTGGCGTAGGTAACTAAAAATTCCATACCCGAAAGGTGTCATTTTTAGAATATATAGCCATATAGGTACAAGAATATGCATTTGCATCTCAAAGGTCATATAATATAGATGCCCTTTGTACATATTACAAATATTGAATGATTCTTTGTAACATAAATAACCTTATTTTTACGTTTTTATAATTTTTTTAAACTGACATTTTTCTGTTTTTGATCAAACACTAATATATTAAGTTGTAATTCTATTTTATCTATTAATATCAATTCATATATAATTATAATAATTAATCATTTTTAATTTTAATTGAAAGAAAAATTATAATTTTCTTGCACTCATTTTTGCATTAACTATGTACAGTGTTTATTTCAGACCTAACATCCCGAGACCCTAGGGGAGAAAGAGATCATAAACTTTCAAGAGGGTAGGTATGCCATTGCCATAGGAATAAATAAATAATGAAGGAAATTAATAATATTGTATACATTTTTTTCTGGGGATATATACATTGTACTACTTCCTTGTTTTCAGTTATATTAGAGAAAATAAATAGAATTATTAAAATGTCATAAGGTTAAATTATGATTTTTGAATTCGAGTGCTTTTTTATGAGAAGCTATGATTACCTATTATATAATATGTAACGTTTTTGCCATTCCACGCAGTTCTGAAACAACGGATCAGACCATAACCCATGGGCATGAATTAACTGCAACGTATATTACCTAAGTCCTAAATTTGTGACAATTAGTTTTAATTAATGCCACACGGACCTCACTTGTCCACCAAGTCGGTGAGTCCACAATTCGATTCGTAGGATTGTGGGAATGCGAAAATGTGAAAAATATACGATTACGGGCGCGGTTATCCTTATCTCTTATCACGACAAGTGCACAACAGCTGTTTGGGAGCGCGCTCATCAGCAACTCTTATCACTTGCTCCACACTCGACAGTCGACCGTAATCCATAATATGAATTATTGAGCATTTGAGTATCGAGTATCGACCGTAGAGAAAGAATATCGAACGAGACTAATCAATTATAAGGTTTTCTGTATTTAAAGAATCACGGCATCGTAAATTATTTTCCGTTCCGTCTACATCAATATCACGTTTACTCTTTTGTTGTCGTCGTGATTGCTCGCCAATACACGACGACCCCTGATAGGGGTGGTTAAAACCTACGTCGGTAATCTTCCGTGTTACCGGATCTCGGTGACCGACTTCGGTCGATATTGTCATAATGGACTGCATGCGTCAACAAATACAGAGGTCCTCGGACAACGGTGGTAGCTGATCGGCGTCGGGATAAGACTGGTACACAGGAGACCTCAGACGTCAACAACAATGGCAGAAGGTGACAAACTGGAGCACCAGTGTCTAGTAAGTGTCGATATTAATTTAAAAAAAAAAAACAAATCTTATACTTTATGGTAGAGTTTTAGTTGTAACATCGTTTTTTATAGCAAAAAGAATTCGAGTGGGTGCTGAATGAAGAGGTGCACTCAATATTACACCAGTTGAATATCATACTCAATGTAAGTAATGGGTTAATCTCCACATTCCCCAGGTAATTAATATTATACGCGTTACATTATAGGAATGCGTACGCCGTTTTCCATCATGGGACAGTGATGTCCAGGTTAAGCAGGAGAAATTTGTCTTGTCTACATCACCAGACCAGTTGAAAAGTATTGTTTCCATATCTGGTGATACCATACTACAAGCGGTAAATTTTCTTCCATTGATCTTAGCTACCTACTTTTAAAATTATAATTTTCTGTTATTACTATCTACTATTTCTTAATTACAATGGTCGCTCACACATTTCTTGTTATATTTTTTGTTGATAATACCGCTTGTCAAGGTCGTTTTACTAGACAAATTCTACAACAATATTGTGTATTTTGCGATGAAAGCGAAATAATACATTTCCTTTGTTTAACATACTTTAGTTTTAATACTATATTCCTCATTATTAAAATTGTGTTTTCTGTTGTATCCGCATGTGTTATCTCTGTCTTATCAATGTAAAACATAGCTAATTTACATTCATCAAAATCCATTTCATGGTGCTAGTTTTAATATTAGAGTCAATTTACCCATTTTTAAGCTTAAGGTAAGATAAAAATATTATCTAGAACACTATATAGGTTTATTTTGATATTTTTATTTTGAAGCAAATCATGAACATTTTAAAATTTTAATATTTCACTTATCTATAACTTACTTTAAAATTAAAATATTAAAATAAGCCTATGTGGTGACCTAGATAATATTCTTACCTTTAAATTTGATAACAAATAAATTGACTAATATTAAAACTAGTAGCATGAAATGGATTCTATTGAACCCAAATTTGCTATGATGTACATTAGTATTACTGAGACAACACATACCAGTAGACATTTTTTTAATGTTTTCCGTGTTTTTTTATCCTTGGGAATTTTCTTCTAAATCTCAAATAACAGTAAATAAGTACCTATATAATAAAACATCCATCTTTATTATTGTAGTAATGTGAATGAAAGTAAAAGTATCTATATTTCTATCATCATTTACGTGCATAAGCCTATGTTAACCTTAAACAACTTATTACAGGATATACAGTTTAAAGTACAGAGACATCAGCAGCAAATAATGTACCGAACAAACATCCGCCATGACTGTCCATGGAAATTGCATCAAGTTCAAGATGCAGGCAATCATTTAAGACAAGCTATTTTACAAATTGAAAAAATAGACAAGGAAACTATTTTCAAGTATTTGATCTTTTATTAGTAATACTTTTGACTTTACATATTTGTGCTTTTATTGATTTGTATAGTTCCTCAGAAGAAGTATTGCACATTCTGCGAAATTTATTAGGATGTTTGCAAAGAGGTCGTACTAGTCTAATAGTTCCACGTAAACGGACAATTGATGATTTGATTAAAAGCAGAAACATGGTAAGTAGCCACTACTGAAATGAAACATCTACCGTGCATTGAAATTGCTAAGCCAATGGTTACGTTTGTTTCAGAAGTGTTTGACACCCAATTTACCAGAAGATTTGGCAATTAGTTTTTACATACAGAGTCATAAGCTAATATTTGCTGTTTACCAATTGTCCAATTCTCACGGTGCAATGAAGTATGACACATATCAAGCTGAATGTACAGTGCCGTGGTTAAACGAAGTCCTCGTCCTTTTCACGGTTGCTTTACAGTTAGCCCAACAACTCAAAGACAAGGTTATTATTTAAATTCATACATTCAAATTTGTTGAAATAATTAATTTATGTTTTATTTTTATGTTAGATCTGCGTGTTTACCCAGTACAGAGATATTACTCAATTGTCACGACCAGTTTCTAGCATTGCGATACAGTCATAAGTATTAGTCGATTTTTTTTTTTTTTATTAGATTCCATTATTTAACACAATCAGGTGATCAAATATGAAGAATGTATATAATATACAATTGTATATTTTGGTTTGTTACCGATTATCTTCAACAATCTTTTTCCAGCAATAATTTATAGCTTTAAGCTTTTTAAAATATATATTTTACATTATATTATGTTTACATGTAATTAAGATGGGACTTTTTTTATGAAATTTCATTCCGAATGTTATTTCCTGTATCCATTATACGACAACAGTATTGTTTTTATTAGAAAAAAATTGTAATAGTCTTAATTTTCAATACCATTTATAATAGATGTCAGTTTTTTGTTTTATTTAATTTATTTATTTAAATTACTTTTTTTAACACTCATACTTTTTGTGTAGTGGCGGTGATATGATAACTATGCAAGTATTCGTTTTAATTGTAAGTTATTTTATGATGTATAATATAATAAAATATACTTTGTGCCCTAAGTTAAATTAAATTTAAACATTTTAGGACAATAATTTGATCTGATTACTATAATAGTTTAATTTAATAGAATATGCTCATGTTCTAGTTTTATATACTATATTCACACGGTTTATGTGTTTAGAACATTTGTTCGTTTATTTTTCTTTAATATTCTATATTATATTTAATTCAACACCAGTTGATAGGTAAATTATTATCAATTGACGATTGTTTTAAATCACGTACATTAGCTGTACATTATTTATGTAATCATGAAACTAGTAATTATTTATTTAAGTTGTTGAACGTTTTTTTGAAAAATTATACTATTTGTGTTACATTAATTACAAATAAATGCAAAAAAAAATATATTTGACAATTTAAAATTATTTCAAAAAAAAAGCTTTTAGTTAGTTGATGAATATTATGATTGTACAGGTTATTTTAAGATAATGGCCTGTTGTTTACTTGCGTTTATTATAATATATTGGGCTAAATGCCTAAATCATTAATAGAAATTTATATTATTATATCAATGTGTGATTTATTTTCCACATGTTTTTCAATTGTTATTTACTGATTACTATGATCAGTTATTCATATAACATTAAGAGATGTATCATTAAAAGCTTAAACAATATATTAAATCAATATTAATTTCATATCTAAATTGTTTTCCAGCAAATATGTCGCTAATAATGAAATATCAGTAATTTTGTAATGATAATATAATTTAACTATTAATTATTACACAGCTGGTTAACAAAACCAATATTTAAAACATAAAACAATTATATTATTCACAGTTTAACAGATGGCTCATTTCATAAAATAATTAATTTAATTATTAAAATTATTTACACTATCAATCATGTTTTATTGCATTCAAGTATAAAAAATAATATATATATCATTTATATATTATAAAATTCTTCAGACATTATCTAAATAATTATAATTCATAACGTATGAATGTGAAGGTATATTTTGAAAAACCACAGGTATTTGTGCACCAACATAATATATCATGTATTACAGGAATTGTTAACTTTAATTTTGCTTTGTATATTTTTTACTTTCTTGTTACCTAATGTTTTTGAATGATGTGATTTGGACTTGAAATTTTTTAACTATAAATGTTATTCCTTTTAGTGAATAAGAAAATGTGAAACAATCACAATAAAAAGTAAAGTTTATACGAGGTTAGAGTTCCTAACATTCATAAAAAAATATTAATTTATTTTATGAACAAACTAAACTCAAACAAAAATGTTTAACAATAAAATATTACACAACAATTATTTTATTGTTATTAATGTATATTACAGCACTCATCTTCATTTAATGGACACTTATCTGGATAATTATGATAAAACCAACACTTATGTTTTTTCCAAACTTTTCCACTGCCTTTAGCTGGTTTTCTGAACCCAACAGTTCCTTTCTCAACTACAAAAATATACCTGTGATTCCTTAATAATGTTTGCAAACCACCACATTCTTTTTTCAATTTTTTCAATCTTTCTTCGCCGATTTGTTTTGCTAATTCACCTAAAGTGACGCGACACTTCCATCCACCTGAACTTTTTATTAATACATCAGCTACACTATCAACTACGCTACGGATCAAGTCTTTATCTAATTTAGTGCAATTTCTAACCCTTTCTTCAGGCGGCCTGGGCACAAATAGAACGTTTTCATTGAACTTAGAACTTGCAAACTTTTCAATGTCCTGTACAACTTGATTTGCTTCCTGTGGTAAATAATTTTTTGACCAGCCAATGATGCATGTCCGTTTTGTTGAAGGTATTCGAAGACGGTCTGTTTTAACGCTAAACTTAAACACATTAACACTTGTTTTTTCCAAGTATTTTAAATAATCATGGTATTGACTAAGAGATGAATCTGTGCGTTGGTAACGGGAACCATTGAATTCAAAAGGGCAACATGGAAGGAGAAAAAATTTGCAATTATAATTGCTACGTGAGGCAATTACTGGTACCCAAGGTGACAGTTCATCTGAATGATTGCCTATAATCCAATCGGCTTGAGGAAATTTACAATCAGGTGACGAAGGATCAACACTAGTCACCTGCAAATGACATTAAAAAAATATATATATAACTGAGTAAATTCAAACTGTTTATTATTTATAAAATTTAAACTATATAGTATATAGCACACATTACCTTTAAAACTGTAGATTGTGGATACTGAGCCCACATTTTCCGAGATCTGACATCCAATCCAACTCCACCATATCCTTCACTGTTCAAAACATGCACAAGTAAACCATTACCACACCCCATATCAACAAAACTTGGTTT
Organism: Aphis craccivora; assembly: GCA_009835225.1. Classification (NCBI taxonomy): domain Eukaryota; kingdom Metazoa; phylum Arthropoda; class Insecta; order Hemiptera; family Aphididae; genus Aphis; species Aphis craccivora. Next base: position 6,605 of record VUJU01003669.1, on the reverse strand, counting down.
AGTGTCGCCCCATAAAAGCATCAAGTAAGTAGCTGTTGCAATATCTTTATGTATGTACTTCTTAGGATCAGTTACCTCTGTCCAAACCTAAACATATACAATTTAATTTTAATTTTCAATAATCAATATTTTTTTATTTAAAAACAAATAAAAATGATTGATTCTACCTCCATTAGTGATTTGGCATATTTTTCCTTCAACCGACTGTATAAATGACAATACATTTGAACACAAACGTGTGATAAGGATGAAATTGCTGGTTTAGACCCTTTATCATTGATCATCCAGTTGAAAAATTTTGGGAAAAATACGTCAGTCATCCAGTGCAACGTCTTCTTATCGTCCAGAGAATGATTTGACAGTGTGGCAAGACGCAACTCCAACAAGTCATCTACAAAATAAATACCATAGGCATATTTGACATCATCGCCGTTCTTCTTTGGAGTAATATCATAAAACACGACGATATTATTTTGATTGTCTATAAAAAAAAATTATGATACATAATATTCTAACAACTTTCATGCTTCAAGTATTGGTGAACTCTTACCAAAGATGCTAAGTCGCAAATAATCGTTCCAGTCGACGGGCTTCTTGGTGAATAGTTTCCAAACTTCCACTTGAACGTCCTGGCCACTACTCAGGCCTAGATTTCCAAAAGTTTTCGTGGTGTCTCCTATCCAGGCTGAGGGTGGTAGATCTGTAGTTGCCACCGAGCCCAACACATCACCGTATTCACCAGCCAGCGATTCAGATATAAGCCGTTCAGCACCCATCAAATGCTTGATCAACAGATGTGGTTTAGCGTTCCAGACACTCACGGCGCTCCAAAATGTCTCGACTGTCAAGTCAGCGGACTGCAGTTGTTTCAAAGTCGTCCACGACCACATCGTGGTTGTCATAACGGCACTCGGGGTAGAATTCGTTCAAACTCCAAATATTGCTATTCAATGAGTGAGCGCTTTCTTCATGCATCAATTCGGTGGACTATCGTGATCCGAAATATATAATTTTAAAACTGTTATGATTTACCGCCATCGATTTGAAAACTAAAAAACTAACTATTAACATTTAAAGGAACGAAATTTTAAATTCGAATACGACCACGTTTTGATAACAACGTTGTGATAATTCTGTGGTGATAATCACAATCTTTGTTGTTGTGATAACGTTTATCGTCAGGAAAATGTGGATGCAAATATTTTAGTTTAAAATATGAACTAAGTCCCAATCATTTTTTAAATGATTTTCCGCTTCCTGATCCTGAAGCAATAGTGTACAACCAATACAGATTTATGTGGTGTTAACTAGAATTAAAATATGAATAAAATTAATATATGTATGTATTAATATAATATGTAGACTGTTGTTATAGAATATACCTACTATATAGACTAAAGACCGAATAATTCGCTCCGCTGAATCCAATTAAAACTAAAACTAACACATTATGAATTATTGTTTATGCAAAATGAATCTTTGACACATTGGACCGGTCTCCAAACTTGATTTACATCGCGGACTAAGATATCTTAGTCCGTGGTATACATTGTACAATAATCAGTTTTAACAAATCAATTATCGTAGGTATAGGGATTGTAATGACTGTATTGTTCTGTATACATATTATACTTCACATTATTAGTTGTACATCTCAAATTCTCAAAGGCATCAGATAAGGTAAAATAAATCTTAAGACCTTAAGATATCTTATACCGCCAAATCACATGGTTTTCCATACCTTAATTCTACCCATATTTTATACATACGAATGACTGAACAAGTATTTAAATTTTAAATGTATAAACGATAAATTGATGTTATACATTATACGTTAGATTTTCAATGTCGTCCACAAATAATTAAAATCATTACAAACACACAAAAATAAGAAAATAAATAAACAGACTTTCATATAAATAGTTTTTTATTTACAACGATTGCTCTTTGCGACACACTTATATTATTAATTATAATATATATAAAAAAAAAAAAAAAACAATAATAATAATAAGACTGTCATGGTATAAATAGTGTTCGTACTTATTATAAGTCTATATATTATGTAAATTGATTTTGTACACAAAAATCGGTACACACATAGTCTGCACAGGCAGACTCTGTTTGAGCAAAAATATGATTATCTTTACATAACCTAAATAGGTATGAAATATTCAGACTTACACTAATAATATATAATTACACTGTATGTCTGTATAGGTATGCTACAATGGAATGCATAACTTATATAATAATATAGTCATAGTTACTAATTATTTAACACATTATCATTATCACAAAGCCAGTTTGGTGGCAAAATTCGGAATGTTTTATAAAAAATGTATTTCAGAGTGCTTTCCCGCATTCACGTTATATATAGTAAAAAAATATACAATATAAACTCGTCATTTATCTCCACGAGTTAAAAAATAATAATAATAATAGAAATAATTATCCCTTAATTTTAATAAGTGATGCGTAATAATAATTGACGTTGGACGTTTCAGGAGACCTTATCACGAACGTTCGGTAACCGTAACATTAAGTCGTTGGAATTACACCAAACAGAATAATAATCACATACATAATAATAATAAATTAAGCGATTTGATTGTAAAATAAATATGAGAACCATAAACGATCAACAACTCGACCAAAAACTTTCGAGTTTTAGGGACATCGAAAATGTTTATATAATATAATAAAATGTATACAATAAAAAAGTTGGAATGGTACAAAAACGAAAAAGGCTTGTTCGTTGTGCGAGAGAGGAGAGGAGAGAGCAAGAGTGGGAGAGATATCGATCGTACGCGACGACACTCATTCGTAGTTTTTATTTTTGTTCATCTCTTCTTCGGCCTTAATCACGATCTCGAGCACGCGGCGCTTGATCTCCGCCTGGTACGCTTGAGGCAGGCCCTTGGTCGTCTCGGCCATGCTGTAGAAGAACAGGTCAACGGGGTGCACCTTGGCGTGGCTGTGCTGTTGCTGCTGTATGTGGTAATAGTGGTTCATGTGGTGTTGGTTGAGCTTGAGCTGGGCGGACGAGTCGGCCTCCTTGGCGGCAGCCGCAGCGGCGGCTTCGGCCGACCGCTTGACGCGCTTCGCGACACGGTGCAGGGGTTCGTGCTTGCCGTTGCTCAGGATCTCCACGTCCGGGTACAGGAGCTCGTCGTCCACGCCCCCCTCGTCGTTTGAGTAGTTGCCCGCCATCTCTTTCACCTCCACCCGAGGTTCGTTTATCTCGTCGTACTCGTATGACATGTTGTTGTACGGGCTGGACGATCCTTCCGTCTTGCAGTCGTCGTACACGCTCGAGTAGTCCTGGTTAGGTGAGTGTTCCAAGTTCAACATTTTCTTCAAGGAATACCTGAGCAAACGAAACAAGAGAAACAAATAAGTAATCGGCGACATACAACAACGTAATAATTATGTTAAATTTAAGAAGAAACAAAACTCAAAAGCTATATTCGGCAGCTATACGAGTTATAAACCTATCTATATATTACAGTAAATTCGGTTTATATTTCAGCAACCTGTTGTGTAGTACCTATGCGGAAATTTTTTCGAGCTTGCTTAGTACATGTACAATATACTTAATCGTCTAAAACTATGTGTCCGACTGTCAAGTATCTATTGTTTTAATGCTAATTGGGTTCTATTGTTTATAAATACATGCTTACAGCTACAACTATTTGGAGACTTTTGTGGTTATGGAGGGAGCTCTTTTCGCGGGTGATGATAGTCTAAACAGCACATTTGCCATACACGCTATTGAAACAGATCTCGCTAGAGAATTGAAATTTGAGGACATTATAAATGAATTTATGTGTTTATAGTGTATAACTTGTAAACAGATTAAATGTTTTAATCAATCCACTGTCGATAAAATTAAATACGTCATATAATATAATAACGAAAGGAAAAAATAACAAGCTTAAAATACACAATAACGAGTAATGTACAAAACGTGTTTAACTTTCTTCGTTGAAATAGTTTTTTGCCAATTTTGTAGATGTTTTATAATAAAATGTAGCAACTATATAAATTAATTTTAATTTTTTCTTTAAACATTTTTCATTCAAGAGTAGAGACAGCAACTAATGTCACTAATGAACGCCTTCAGAATTCGACTTCTCTGAGTCTAGTGATATAATTTATAGTACGTTATAATGCCATAAACATTTATACATTTATATCTCTTATATAAAAAAACAATTTTCAAGACCAACTACAATAACGATGATCACTGATCTATACGTCTTTATCGTCGCCAAACAATTTTATAGCGATATTAAAATGCTTTTCGGACCGGTTTTACGTCATATTAATTAATATTATTATAAATATTATATGCGATACGATCGGAACATTCAAACGAATCGTGTTAGAATAGTACGTAATATTATTATCATCATCCATTCAATGAGCGAATTAGCTGCTTACCGTGAGCAAATGGTTCATGATTGGAGTTCAACTACGTTATAAACGTGTGTACGAAGCGTCGATGCAGATCCTCGGTCGTGAGTAGCAGCAACAGGTACGTGCTACGCTCGCGACAGCAAAATCGTGTGGCGCTCGTAGTTTCCCAGTCTCCCACCCACCGGGCAACCGACCAGAACAAAAACCCCGACCTAGTCGTCCCGAACGTTCGAACACAGTCCGTACACAAATCCTATGAAGGTATCCATTATATTATTACTCTATCCGAATACAATACTACACTTTATAGACGATTATACACGGTTTTCGAGTGATTTGTATTTATTAACAAACGAAAATAATATAAACATTATACACCAATCGACATCGCGCGATTCAAGAAATATATGAATCGTCCACCGCTACCTATAAACACTTCGGGTGCTACGAAATCGAACATGAATAATTACGAGTATGGCGACAATGAAGATAAAAAAAACTCACTAGCATGACAATCACAATCACTATACATAACGGCTATATTAGCTAATATCAAAATAAATTATTGATCGGTTTTGATGTTTAGATATTTTGAGTTTTTGCTTTAAGTATCGCCTATTCCTATGTAGCAGCATTACAATTTATACAGCCCGTAAACACGTATATATACGTACAGTGCGGTTGTGTAACTTCTATATCATTATATTCATACTAGATATATATACATAAATGATGATAACACAAGTTTCTTATTACGTCGTATAGTCGTATACGAGTGCATACGTTTGACCCAATGGGGTGGGGGAACAGGATGCGCCCCAAAGCCACGGACCGAGACATTTTATATTGTTCGTATAAGATTATTATAGTTGGCGCCCGCTATTTTTTTTTCTCACGTACCTACCTATATACATAGTGGCCTATAAACAACAAACGTCTATCAGTTGTCGCCCCCCCCCCCCGTCACAAGGCTATAAAAAATGAATTTACCGCGGTCAGACATCGAGCCGTTAAAGTCGTTGTCGAACAGCGGTACGCGTTTAGCTTGAATAAAATATCGTATAAATAACTCACCCTCCGATTTGCATAAATGGCAAGAGAAATTCCATCTCTCTTTGATACTTCCAAGGCTTGCCCTCGACGAACGGCAGACCGGGTTTGAGATTCAATCCTTTGGTGCGTTTGATGGACACTCGGAAATTGTCGCGTAAACGCTTCCAACGCAATTTGACATCGTTAACTGCGGAAAATACATCATAATATTATTATATACTATACTAATATTTAACATCAATATTGTATACGAGATATTATATAATTGAAAAAATAGTTTAAAACAGATGCGACAATCGTGCCGGATGAAATTATTATAAGACTTTGTCTAAATTAAACACGCATAAAACTATTTACAGTTTGACGGAAAACACAGTACAGTCGATTATTAATGAAAATCTAGAAATGCGTGACTCACGATTACCGCATCGGCCCACCTCGGTGCGTGTCTTCTCGTGTACCTATATCTATTTAATTTCAATATATCTCTATATTATATTATAGGAACTAGAAAATAATACCGGCGAGGCGGTATAAAATAGTCGACAAATTATTTCAGCTAACAATATTATTTTGCACAACAAATAATATACAACAATAACAGGCTTGTTTCAAGTGTTTCAGCAATCAAACAATCATGAATTTAATGCACTTAAAAATTCAAAAGTATGTTAAATAGACATAATAAATAAATGTTCGATATGATGATGAGTATCAGATGATTTGTTCAACGTACGGGTAGGTACGTAAGGCACGGTTTAATATTTCAAAACTATATTAATTTTTTTTATAATCGTTATCAATTTTTATTAATTTACTTTTTTTAATGACAACATGCATTTTAAAATCATTATTCCGATACCTAACATATATATATATTATATTCTCACTATAATGAGGGAACATACTCTTTACTAATTTGGTAATACATAAAAGAAAAATAATATAATACTATTATATTAATTTTGTTATTTTATTTATTTTGTTTCAGTAAACTTGGTCAAAGCACTCAAAGCCATTAGTCTCAAGTCTCAACAATTAGATAGGTATATAGAATTATATATACCATAATACTATAATTATATAATCTCATATTAGCTGAAATAACTATGTCATCTATAATATAAGTT
>VUJU01003668.1:3045-24070 GCA_009835225.1 Aphis craccivora | reverse complement strand
TACTTATTGGCGGTGTGAACATGACTGGCGGTTGCTCATGAATAATAAAAAAAAAAATTACCAATACTCGAAGGCAAATATTATATATATAAAAATATATTAAATATTATAATTATGTATTATGTCTAACAGTATTAATTAAAGAATCGATCTGTTTTCTTTAAAATATATAATATAATAATATCATACGAATAAAACAATACCTGTAATAATATAATAATAATAAGTGAATTAGGCATATAATTATTATTATATTATTGGCATGCGTATTATAATACGACGGACGGGTTTAACAGTGAGAAATAGAGAGACAGACAGAGACAGAGATAAAAATAAAAAATAAAAATCATTGTGTACAAAATCACTTGCCTATATAAGACGCGGAGATAAAAAAAATCAATAAAACACATTCATACGTACACGATCGTGACGTGTAAAAAAATACGAACAATATTATAATAAAGTGTATCGTTATACTAACATAATATTATGTAGTGATAACAAAATATACGGCAAACGAGATAATAATATGTGTGAGATACGATTTTTCGGTCGGTCAATAAGTGTGGATAGGCGAATTCGTGTGAGGGGTAACAGGTGTTACATGCTGCAGTGTGTGTTGATATAGCCGTGCGTGGGCGGCGATGGCTGGAGATTTTGGGGAAGTCGGTGGAGAGGGGAGGCGGAATTGGACGACAAGTTATACGTATAATAATACACGCACACAGATATATATATATATATATACGTATTATGGAGGGGTTGAGTCTGCTTGTCCTAATAACGTCGTTATATCATAACGTGCTGTAAGGTGCTGGGTGGTGGGTGTTGTGGGGTCTGTGGGACGACGACGGGGTTGGTACATTGTTATGGAGGTGATGATGACGGTCGTCATCGTCGTATTCGTCTCCGCCATCGTTCTTCATTCATAATACAGTGGTCGGCGGCGGTCTAGATCCGAGATTCGACGGCCAGAGGGCTTCCCCGGGCCTCGGCCCTGGCCTCGCTGTTGATGCGCATCGACGACAGCGACGTGCCCATGCACGAGTTGCTGAAGCTGCCGTAGGTCGAACCGAATCGGTGGCTGGACCGGAACGATTGGTGGTGCCCGTTGATGGTGTAGACGGGCGACTTGAGCGCGCCAGGCACCGGCGCCGCGCTGGTCCGGTCGGCTGCAACGTCCGCGCGCCCCGCGAATCCCACGGTCGAGTCGCTCATGCCGTTCACCACGAACTTCTCGGACGGCCGCCGGTCTAAGCACACGAACAACAGCAGTGCGATGCCCTGAAACACGTTTAAGTGCATATTATTGTATTTGACGGATTAATATGATAAGAAATAACAATAATTAACGTTTTCGAAAATATTTCTTTTTACATAGTTACAATAGTGTCTGATCGAAGATGAAAACGTTCAACAAATAAATTATACTTTTAACTATTAGTTATCTGTTATTATACCTAATTCAACTAAGGAGATTTGTGATAATGAGACACCGTTTTATTTCACTGTCCGTTTTCCCGGCACAAGTGTGGTAGTGTTGTGTACCGTATTAAATAGGGAGAAAAAGGATGATAATAACATAATATGACAAAAGTAATATATTATTTTGCCATTTATTTTGTTTGTAGTAAAGACCATATATATAGGTAATAGGTATACTATTATTTATATCTCATATTTTGTTATTTATATTATATGCTTATTTCATTATTTGAGAAAAATGGTATCTCATTATTAAAGTTATTGAAGAGAATACGGCCTTAATAAATACGGAGAGTTAATATGGCCATCGATAAAATTGGTAGTATAGGAATGTATATCTTTTATTGCTTCACGTCGATTGATCAAGGTTGGTGAGTCCAGTGGTGTACGAATTAAATCGTATTTATAGGTTACCGTGGAGAGATTTAGTTTGAAAGTTCTGAATTTCAAGAAGCGTTTTTTAACTTGCTTATTGATTTCAATCTAAACTAGAGTAAGGGCCCCAAATAATGCAACGATATTCCAAAATAAAACGAACTAGAACCATATAAAAAGTTCTATCTGTATTATCTAATTTGGAAGATTGGAGTTTAATAAAACCTAACGATTTTGAAGATTTACCCATATTATTAAATTTCGACTTGTATGCTATGTACGTGAGCAAAACTAACTTTAAGTAAGGCTGACTCGACGGCATGGGTTAAATTTAGCAATTTTGTTATTTTGTATCGGTTGGATAACTATAAGTATTTTCTGACAAGACCCCCGAAAAACAACCCATTACTTATAGTAATGTCTTGGCAACATTACAGTAATCATTACTACATTATAAGCATGTGAAAATTCACTCGTGCTAAAATTGTTTAATGGAATAGCTACAATAACACTGTTAATTGATTCTAGGTGTTCGAACTCTACCTGATTATAACCGGAAAATACTACGACGTTTCTACTAAAAGCTACATAAACTTTTTTGTATAAACAAACCAAAAATATTTGTTTATCCAAGTTAAATGGTATTTTAAAGCACTATATCTTTCAGTACTAGGTAGTACACTTCTATAAAGAATCTAAACTTTTTGAAGTGGATACATATTTAAAAACCTATTTGTATTTATATACATAATATGCCTGCATATTATCAATTAGGTATTATTTAGTTATTTTTAAAAATTCTATATTGCAACTTTTACTTAATACTTATTATTATTTTGAAATATGATTATTGAAATGTAATACTACTAAATCACTATTTTTAATCTTGGCTAAAAACACAGCTATATCGGAAAGGGGTAGATAGAACTTCGTAATCATTTAAAAGTTTAATAAAATGTCAACTCGCATATATTTGTAAGAAATTCTAGACCGGCAGTGTTTGTGGTTTTATTGAATCTTTCGAGTAAATCGATATAGCTCGATTTCATATATTTTCCACATAAACAACATAACGATGGTTATGAGCGAGTAATCTATTAGAGTACTCAGGGGAAATGATTATAGGGGTCTATAGCCTATATTGACCGAATTATTATATTCGGTATTAGCTGTTAATTAAGTTATGTTTATAATACACATTAAATTATTGTATGGAATTTAATATAAACATGTGTGTTACTTGTAAGTACTTTTCAGTATTACCCGAAATGCGAGACGCAAATATTTTCAAAATTAAAAATATATTTAAAAAACATCCACGCATACTACAGCGTGTTTAAACAACAAATAAAAAAAAATCATTTATGTTTATTTTGGATTGTCTTTAAGGGCATATTAAAAAGTATACAAATTTAATATTATAAAATGATAATTATTATCAAACGAATTTTGTTTTAGTTTAATTGCATAAAGGTAATCAACAGTTATAACTGTTTAATTATTTTAATTTAATTTAAATATTTAATAAATATGAGTGAATTATAGATATAGTTTACACTTTACGAAGTTATAAAATAAGTATTGAAATAATAATATCAAAAATTGTTGTATATTTAATATTAACAAACGTAGATTATAAGTATTACATTTTAAGTTAAGATTTAGTGATTTTATATGTATTGCGAATTTATGAATATTTATGTATGGATTGTATAGCAGTAGGATCGTAATCCAATCGGTAACTCCTATGTCATACATATATGCATATATGTTTTGATAGTATTTGAACAAGACATTAAACATATTTATCAGTATAATAACGATACGAGATTATTTTAATTCAATTATCAAATACTTTTTTCGGTATATATAAAGTTTTGAAATTTGAACAAATTGACTAGGTATTATGTTTTAATTGAAAGTTTCCAACTGATAAAGAATAAAAAAATTTTAAATTTTTACTAACTGTACAATGTGTTTGATTCGTTTTTATTTTTTGTAGAATAGTTTTCTTGGAAAAAATAAAATCAATACCATTAAATTACTAATACACCAAATTGCAGGTACCTACCTAATTTTACTTACTCCGAGTCAATTTTGTTTACGGTATTTCAAATATTTTCTAATAAAAATTTACTTAATTACTCCCAAAAGTGTTTTTTTTATTTTTACATGGGTCAAATGTTTAAAATTTAGACGAGATTTATAATCGAATATTCAAACTTAACTTTAGGTATGCTTGATGTATATAGTTAATAGTTATTTTATATTATTAATGAATCCGGATTTAATCAATGGGTATATTTATTATAGCGGTTAATATAAATACCAAAATGAAACACACCTAATACACAAGAACTTATTGATAATTATCAAAATCAGTAGGTATAAAAAAGGTCAAGGATTTATACATTCTAAACAATCGAATAAAAAAATATATTAAGCACTGCGTTATTTTTATTTATATTTACAAACAAAAATTGAAATGAAAAGAAAATCATTGCATATAGCTGGTGATACTAATTTTTATATAAGTGGTTTTATATGTAGATTCAACATTGTATTATATTTACCTGTTATTACTTGAACAAGTGTTTTTTTTTTTATTATGATGATGTATAAATTATTTTTTAAATACATTTTACGTTATATAAATATAATGGTTTATATATTTTTTCTATTCAATGAAACATTAACACGAGTTAACCGTGATTTAACCGTTCTAATAAGATTAATATTGAACAGTGTAAAAGAAAAAAAACTGAACAAATTTGTAAAGCTCATATAGTTTAAAATTTTGAAGTCAATATGAAAAAAATTTATTGTGATTATACATTATTGGAAGATAAAGCATTAATATTTGAAAGAATTGAGACGAAGAGTTAAAAAAATGGAATTTTAAATGTAGCCTAATGAAGAGAGAGGAGGGCAATTGATAAGTCGGAAGCAAGTTAGCTGGGGAGGGTATAGAATGAATAGACTGTGATTGCCTCCCACCAATGACAATATTTTAATAATATACAATTTAAAAATATCGGATTCTGTGTAAATATTACTTAATAATACGCACGGGATGATGACGTGCGTGAAAATATAAATTATTTGAAACCGTGAATTTCTTAAAGAAATGCTCAAAGGCAAAACGTTCGGGATTTTCGACCAAATGTCATAAATATATATCGATATAATATATACGTATAATACTAAATACGTACGCATAAATAGTGAGGCTACATTTAAATATTACAAGACGGTAAAATATATACGGAACAAAATTATTCAATATTCAGGACTTTTTTTTTCAATAGACAGTTGAATTTTTGATTTATTTATTCTCTGGATGCGCCTATAATAGTATTCTCACTCATAAATCCAGAGTTCAAGACTTATATATACTACCACAAAAACTATTGAGCTTCTGTATGTATCCAAAAATGTTAACATTTGATGACTGTACACAGGCGAATATGAATAACAACGACAAAATGCTTTACATTATTTAAGTAAAATCTTTTAAATATGCGTAAGTTAAGACTTAGAGTAATTAAATTCTCAATACTCGTATAATAAAATATATAGTTTATGCATATTTATTATTTTGTATCTTATATTTCTCTACTACGTGTTTCACTACATGGATATGTAAATTGTGTAAGTCCTAAACCTTGATAATAATAACATGTGATTTAAATATTAACAACAGACATTGGAACACTTTTATTTCGCTTATCGAGTAATACGAATCGATTATCACATTTTTATACGACTTAATATTATTATCGCGTGAATGTTTCGTTGGAATAAACGCGCAATTTCCCGTCGTCAATATTGAACCATCCTTATCCTTCCCACCAAAAATAACAATGCGATACTGCAAAACATTTAACTTACCAATAAGATGTGTAATGAAATCTCAAAGTACGTGCCCTTTTCGAACCCGACCAAGTCGTACAAAACGCCAGCTATAGATGGACCCAAAAATGCGCCTAAGGCGAACGACGATGACCAAATGCCCGACAACAATCCGTAAGTGTGTATGTCGTTTGGAAAACCACTTTCGCTGCAAAAGAAAAAAAAACGTTACTCATCTAATACCTTTTATATGTACCTATTTATTTTTCTATCATTCTATTAAAATGTTTTGAGTACGTTTATATAACTTACAAGGAAGCATTCATAGAATCAACGAATGTGGGTACGCAGATCATGCCCAACGCAACTCCTTGTATGACCAATCCAATGATCACCAACAGCAAGGATCTAGAAAATAAGTACTATTAAAACACATTCAACTGTTGAAATAGATACAAATTCATATTTGTACTTCAAGGAAACGGAGAAAAAAATAAATCGAAAAAAAAACATTTTTTAACTCGTTTTAAGAGGGGTTGGGGAAACAAAACACGGGTACATAGTAAATGAAAATTAATCAAGAAAACAATAATGTTTATTAAATTATACGAAAAATCCTTATTTATTATTATTATTATTATTACCAGTACGCCGATATATATGGTGAATAAATTATTATGATGCGTGTTAAGAGGTGGTGAACGATACTTATAAAATATTTACAAGTCATTCACACCGACAGTTTTACATAGGAACCATTTTTCACTTTTTTTATTTTTGAAATTAAATTTAAGACGTCTATAAATCTTATCAATTCATTTTTACTCGATTTGAACAGTGAATATTCTACATTTCTAAAAATTTTGGTAAGCCACATAATACGGACACGTGAATACAATTAATACATTACAGTTGAGTAATACGAATAAAATTAATTACATTATTCATAAGATTAAATTTTGAATCATGAGTATAATTTATCAAGAATAATTTTCAAACAACGAATAAATATAAATAAATTTAGAACTTTTAACGTTAGAATAGACGAAAGCTTAGCTATATATTATATTTTATGTTAACCCATACTCGGAGTCGTTTTTCGAATATAACCGTTTTTTTTTTATGTTTTTCATACACTCAAATGCCTAGTTTGCGTTTGTATTATTATGTTGTCTTTTTTCTCTACAACGAAATTTAGTCCATTTTTTACCACGAGTTCAGTACGTGAGCAAAAATATAATATGACACTGTGCGACCTCTACTGCTGCATTCTAATCTAAACTCAATTAGTTATACGAACATAAAAATAATTCTTTTCAATTATAATTATTTTGCTACATAATAAATGGAACCCAGGTACAAAGTATTAATTAATAGTACAGAATATCATATCGATATTGATACAGTAAGTACACATCGAACCTATACCAATAAATAAAAATAAAAGTACATATTATTATTAGTAATGAGAATTTTCAGTCTCCAGCAAAATGTTATACATTAAAAGTCGGCTTGATTTGTGACAACTGATACTGTTTTGATAGGTTTGTTATCGATTTTGATAGAAATTACAAATCGTAACTCGCGTCACCAATCCTGTGTTGTATCAAAGATTTGGCCAGCTAAAATAGTTTTCATTTTAAATTTACGGGAAAAAAATAAATGTTTATTTTACTTGTTATACTATTTTAATTATTGTGTATTACAATTTACGACAATTCAATTTTAATTATACAGTATTTTCGAAAGATATAACGAAGCGTCTCTAAAGTTTGTCAGCTATTAGATTAACCGGGATTTCGATATACCAAAAGTATAGATAGTCCTAGACCATAGTTATATATATTATATATCATAATTTTAATTTATAATTTATTATAACTTCTTAATTCTCATAATTATCACCCTCTGACGAAAACGTATTATGTCGTTAGTTTGGTAATAACGAATTTCTCCCTCTTATTAATCCCTCGAAAACAATATTAATTATTCTGATTCTGACTTGCATCCCCGAACTAACCTCAAAACGTCATTTTAATAAAAGTTATAATTATTATACGTTTATGAAAATAAATATTATTAATGTGGTAGACGTTGCGTATATAATAATATGTAAATACGTAATAAATTTAGGATATGTATTCTATTGGTGTTTGAAGATAAAATGTCTTATAACGAATGTGCTGTTTTTTCTATTGTACCCCCAAAGAGTTACGACACAAAAATACTGGACTACATAAATAACGTGGATAATACCTTCACCGGCCACCATCGGTCGACAAGTGACCATTATGTAGGTGAAAATTATTGATCATGGACTCTGTAAGGACGCATGCAGACACCGTGCTGGTACAGGTAAAATTGCATAAAAAAACCTATTCTATGATGAAATAATTTTACTTTTTCCTTCGAATGAAAGAAAAGTTGTATCGATTGTCATACGAATACAATTATTTAATATGTGCGCTTAATTATGAGAAGTATATAGACAAATTTATAGTTTATAGGTACGTTTTTTTTTTTTTTTTTTATCTGTTTTGATCATCGTCCAACGTCTGATTAACCTTTCGAAATCTTAAGGCCAACACAAATACGAGATCGTGCACGGATTTCAAGTATAATTATTTAGGTTTATCATAATATACAATTATTATTTACCTACATAGTTCGCGAATGATTAATAATAAAAACACGGTATAACATGTTTTATGTTTTATTCATTTTCGTTGAAGGTACAACTGCAGTTAATAAATAATAATAAAAAATGCGTATTAATTTTATGAAAGTTCAAATTCATTGAATTTTACTAAGCAGATTAATCATGATATTTGATTCAAATTTAGTTCTTTTGTTACTGGTTCATTTTCAAACAATTTCGAACTTGAAGTTTATTTTTATACTACGTCAGTGCTTATTACAGTTTTTTAAAAAAATATATATTCCAATTACAATATGGATGTGTTTAAAATCCATCAGAAGTATATCTAGTTGGTGGGTACGATGTTATATGCTTAAAGCATTCACAAAATGCAATTAAAAATTATCACTTCGTAGGCATTTTCATTGATTGTTTATAATTTATATAAGTACTTAATTGTTTTTTTTTTTTTTTAGACTTGAACTTTTATTATTAGCTTTTTGATTGATACGCTTTGATCGTACGTATTGTTTCGCTAAACTTAAGACCACTCTACTCTGTTCGTTTTACACTTATCATAAATTGTCGTGCTCGTCGTCTTTACCATCAAATCGGTACAAATCGAAATTCACGATAAAATAATTTATTATTAATATTATTTGCTCATACTTTTGTAATGGCACGAATGGAGCTGGTCCGACTAATGAGTAGCTGATGACTGTTAGGATTGTTCCGATGATCATAATTTTTTTGGGATTCAATCCGGTGTCGCAAACGTATCCGATGACTGGCGCTATCAGCGCGTACGTTCCACCGCTTATGATGAACACGAATCCGACGTCTACAGATGAAAGTCCAAACTGCGGAACAAAGGTATAAATAAATTATAATAGTCTAGCGTGTTGTGTAATTACGCATTATAATTAATTTTTTTTTTCGTACACGGGTGCGTCTGATTAAATTTTGATTAGACGACTTACCTTAGATAAAATACTATACAATTTAATAAAAACCATATCGGGGTCGTGTCGAAATACACGTTTACGTCTTATATCACCTACCATAACCTAAAACCTGGCATAGAACTATAATAGATATATCATTAGACTAGAATATTATACATTACTATATTAGTTATTAGTTCTATGGGCATGTCACGTCAATATTGTTGACCGAAAATTTATCGCAAGATTATTGATTATATCATTGATAAAAGAAAAAAAGAAAATTTTCCACGCAGTCATCATTAGTCTTTAGGACAATCGTTTGAAATTATTTCGAACTGACCATTTTTTTAAATTAAATAGCAAACATAAACAATGTTAAATCAAATTTTATGTGTGGAAAATTACGATTAAAGAAATCAGTTATTCCACTGAAAGTTCTTCATTTACCGGAAAATAGTTGGTATCTAAAAGTTTTATAACGACTCAATTTTGTGGTTGGTAGCACGTAGTGGTCATAAATGCATTTGTACAATGAATAAATTGCAAATGTACAAGAAATTCTGTTTTTCCTTTATTTGCACTTTTTTTTATCACTATTTCAGAGACATTTTCAAATAAAAAATGCAATATCAATAAGATAAATATTTCGACGCTACTCTCAAATTGCAGGTCAGTACTCTTCTAAATACTATTTTTAGACAAGGTTTCGTCATTAAAATTCTTATACATTATAATTAACTAACAACTTTGGAGTGAACAAATTTTTCGCTTTCAATATTATATTTTACATTGATATGTCACAATGTACGACAACAATTGTTTTTTCTTAGTGTTATTTTCAGTTTAATATTCTAATTTATGTAAAGTGGAGTAACTATCAGGAGATTTGGTTAAGTCGTTTACTGGGTTTACTCAATATTAGCTTTAACGGCCCGGAAAAATCAACGAAAATATTTATTTTCATATTTAATTATTACAAATTTCAAAACTAATATACAAAATATTATGATTTTGATTTTGATACATGAAAATTGTTTAAAAAATAGTATCTAATTTGTTAATAATAATAGAGTAATATTACCGATGGTACAGTGGAAAAAAATATAATATAATAAATACAAGTATTTTACATATTATTATCTATTATTTAAAATCGGTATCCATGTGATCTCAAACTGTATTATATACTATTAAATACAAAAAGCATATATTTATAGATTATGTATTGCTAAACAATATTTTTTTGTATATAGTACATAGAAATTATAGTATACATATACTAACTAAGCCTTTTTCACGTATATAGGTAGATAAAGATTGTAAAAATCTTATCATAAATTTAAAAAAAATGTAATGTAATTAATAAAAATATATGTATATATATATTATAAATAATATATTAATATAATTTAAAACTAATCATTTTAATATTTTATATATTTATTTTTAAATTAAATGTATATTTATTTGATAGTACGAAACATTTTAAAATGCTATTAATCGATAATTTATCGATCTCTATTTTTGTTTGCAGTTATAAGTGTAAGATATTAAAAAGACAATTTAATTAGAGCTCCTTGATTAAAATTGTTATAGAGACTCTAATTTATCTAATTGTGCCACGGTTTATCGTTTACGTATAACCTATATGATTTACGTTTTTATTATTTATTCGTGCTCATGAAACGATATACAAAATTCTATTCTTCCAAGCAAATTTTTTTCTGTGAAACCAGGAGAAACCAAATTTATATAAATAAAAGTAAAAATATATTCATACACGTCCGGCAATGCAAACAATTTTGTTATCGAATATAATGCGTTATAAATATCACAAATAGTAAAACTCGGGTGTTTGTTATAATTCAATGTCGACGTTGAAGTGGATGAAACGTAAAAATCACGTTCAGATAATGGTTTATAATTAGTTTTAATTTACATTAGATATTATCTCGTTTATTTTTGTCGTACGTAAGTACTCGATTTTTGGAAGACTTACGTGCAAACAATAAGGCAACATACGTTTTTAAGTAAATTGTTTTTGCATAGATAGTATAGGTATACACGCTGAGTAGAAGTAGATACTTAAGAAAACACAATCGAGTATACTATACAGTTCAATGATATTTTATACCTATTTCGGAAACAATTTCTTGTATTTGCACCACCAACACAATATTGAATATCGATATCATTAATTTCTATATCGATTTTGCGAAACAGTTCGTGTCATCGGTCAAGTTGGCCGTTATTGCAGTCGTATTGTGTTTTTAAAAAGAAGGTACTTACCCCGCGAATGTGTGGCTCCAATGTTGCTGAATAGTATCCCATAGCTGTGGCTGTTATCACTGTTGCGATTGAATTTAAAAGTACTGTAGGAACGCACATGAGGTGTGTTACTTTAGCTGCAATGGAAATAATATAATCAATATTAAATAAATATCATATAAGTATATTATTATTATAATGAAGTGTAACACGATTACGGGTTTAAGAACTTACTTTTAGCCTTGGTTGGACTGGGCACGTCTTGTTTCATTAAAATACACACCAAGAACGACGTTCCAAGTGTGATGAGGCCCATGACCACAAACGGCAGCGAAAATCCACCGATCTGTCGAGGCGGATAGTTAACGTTTTAAAATATGATAATATGAATAAAATAGTATAACAAAGACGAAAAAAGAATAATATTTTTTTATAAAAATATTATTGTATACATATTCAAGTTTTAAAAACTCACCTCGAACAGCAAAGCGCCGAGAGTTGGTCCAACGATATAACCCATTCCATAACAAACTTCGAGAGCGGACTATAAGATGTAAAAAGAAATCTTTAGTTAAACATATTTTTTGTCGATAGATTGTGATTTATTTAATATAATATGTATGTCTTATATTATATTCTCTATGATAATAATATCATTAAGATGAAGAGTTTGTATGTTTATATTGTATAGCCGAATTCAATAAAATATATAAATTAATTTTTTTTAAGTTTTCAATACCGTGAAAAATGATCCACGAAAACAATTTAGTTACAGACACTAAGACTAATATCTCCTTGTCATATTACACCACGTAGTAACGGGTCTGTATTTTTTCATTAGATTATAACACAATCATCAAATCGTTTCCGCGACAAGATGTATCTAAATTGTATCGTAAGTTATAACTAGGGCTCGGATTTTACAGCGCAATAAGTAACTAAAAAAGTACACAATTGTTTTAAAAAATCAAAAAAGGATATTTTTTTTTTAAAAAAAGTAAAAAAAATGCATGACCAAAAATTAACATGAAATAATTATGAACATTTGAAAAATTAAAAAAAGAATTAACTACCGTGTATATTTCCCTAGATTTTCAGTAGTGAAACTGACTTTAGAGTAGTTCGACAGAATATTTTTATACTTCAAAAACGAACTCTCTACATCCACTGAAGCGATCAGTGCATATTTCATACAAGAGGTTTTAAATTACAGCACTAAATCTTAAATTTTGGAATGGTCGATATCGATGTTATAGGCATACTGACCGTAAAGGTACTGCAGGCTATATGTAGATCGATAATCTATACGTTTAATACATTTCATAAACAAGCCGATAACGAAAACAATAATCAAATATCCGCATATAAAAAATTCACAGCTGGAATAATTGAAAAAAAAGCAAAAATAAATTGGTTTATTTGGAATCAGAATGACGTGAAACAAATGTATGTATAAAAATTAGATTTCTATCTCATGAATAAAAAATGACGTATATGCTTTAAAACCCGAGCCTTAGTCATAACTATGTTAGTGTTTTGTCAATAATCTTTTCGTCGCACCAACCAGCACTTTTATCGTCCACATTTTAACAAAACTCTAAACGCGTTATATATCGCCTAAACATATTCATTAGTGATAACATTTTCTAAACGCAGATACACATCACTGTCATTCAATGTCGTTTACGAATAATCACACACCTTTAATAATTATCAATATATGTTATTGGTAAAATAGATATTTTAATGTATTTTTATGATACTATAATATGAAAGATTTAAAGATGAGCGTTTCATTTTTGAGGTTAAGTTTGGTTAAAGGCTTAGGTGAACGGTGATTAAAACATTTTCAAAGAATATTTGGAAAACTTTACCGTGGGAAATACAAGAATAGTGTTATTTTTCATGTCGATAAGTAAACAAATTTATATCATCATGTACGAAATTATATTATTATTTACGTACGAAAGTGCTAGCAACTGATTCGGGGAAAGAAACTGCCGTCAGTGAGAACGCGGCTACCATCGCGCCTGTAGCGCCCAAAGACTCCAATACCCTAAGGAATAGCGACAGCAGTAAGAACACATTTCTTTGGTCGATGAACGTCAAATATCTGTAATTGGTAAAAAAAAAGAAAAAATAAATAAATACATGATATTATATTCTTATTACGTTTACAAGTAATTTTTATATCTCATTAGGGATATGAAAATAACATAGGTTATTTTTTTGTTAACGTTACCCAAAAGCTATAGTCGACACAGCGTTCAATACGATGCCAATTACCAACATATATTTTAGCCCGACCTTTTGTATCTGAAATATAAAATAAAAATTGTTATTATAGAGTTAAAAAAATATGTCCATAAATTCACAGTTTTTTTTATAAACGTTTGAAGTGCAAATTCTAACAAAATTCAACATATTCACGAAAGTTTACAGACTATTTTGTAGTTAAAAATGCATACGATTTTTAATATTCATCATACTACTGTGATTTGAACACTTAAGTTATACATTATTTCTCATAAGTTATTTTATTCTATTATAATAATATACATGTCTACTCTTTCCTACTTTGTATAAACCTACAAGAGTAAGAATACCAATTCACCTTAGTTTCTATAATTTATATTATATCAGTAAACTAAATAAGAAGTGTTTTTATATTTAATTATTGGTCGTAATAGAGAGTTAAACGATCGTATTAATTCTTAATAAAATGTATAAACTAATAAATTAAACAAATATTTCACATTTTTTCCAATATAAATACATAATTATTTCAGTATTGCATATACTTCTTACCTCTCTTTGAATGTAAGTTGTATATAGTATAATAATTAATATTTGTAATAATGCTAAGTCAACAGTTTTTATCACTGAAAAATAATTCTTTTAATAATTGTACCTTTCTATGTGTTATTTCCTTAATCTCCTTATAATATTATATTATACGCCTAATAGAAATCATATTAATAAATGCATAATATATATATTTTTTAAATAACCATTGAAATATTGAGCTACAAGTCATTGCTAAAAATCTATTGAAAATCATATTCATACGACAAAAATTCATTAAAATTAGAAATTATTCTTACTGCAGTTATAAGGTATTTTAGTTATTAGTTATTAATAATTAAATACTTAAATTATACAATATTAATATTTTTTAATTTAAAAATCATATTTATAAAGCCGTACTATAATATATATTTAAAAATAGTTATAACTGATTAAGTATACACATGTTAACCTTTAACCCTGTGATAAACATACGACTACAACAATATGATTTCAACTATGTACGCACTTAAATATAAGTATCTATATATATATATATAGTAAATTTCATTAAATTCAGTGTTAAATTAATGTACTTTGCAACTTAAGTTATTTAATTATATGCTATTGTAACCTAAATAAAAAGGTGTTAAATTACAGCGAAAACTCTATAATTATTAAGGATTTGAAAGAGTGTATTTAACAAGCAACTTGTTTAAATACATTTTGGACGTCATATTTTTATTGTTTTTATCTTTTTGATTTCAAAAACTACGAATTATTGTCCCCTTTATGTGCATTATAACAACAAAATAACACAATATGTTCGCATGTACATTTCTATAAATATTTTTTGTATTTTCACTTAACACGAAATCACTTACAATATATTTAGTCTCTACCACCCTCCACAAAACGCTAAAACACTATATATAATACCTATATCATTTATGTAAATATTTTGTCAATCGGATTTCGACCTATCTTGAAAGCAATTTCAATGAAATACAAATAGTACAAAGTACAAAATTATATTTCAAAGTATACCGACGTAATTTTTTGTACAACGCATTATTATACATTTGTATGCATATAATAAATATATTATACATTTATGAGAAGAAGTTTTGTACGTTTTATCGAATTACAGAGTAAAAAAACAAAAAAAAAAATGGTGATTGCAATCTCTACGTTTTTTGAATCCGCATAAAAAAAAAAAAACCGTACTTAACGGCTTAGTTTTGAGTGCCTGCTCCAACTCCTGTTGTCACATATACGTGTCTAATGTCTATATACACCGCAGTGCAATATATGTATAACGCTGTATGTACACTAACCAGAAATATATGTTTGCTCAGTTTTCACAGCATATTTAATCATATAATACATTATATATTTATATGTATACTTATAGTGTATTTGTGTATATATATATTGTAGTGTGTTTATATAGCTTCTTTTCAGCCATTCTATTTATTTGCGTGATAATTCGCGTGTACAATACCGTCCCTGGCCTGGCGTCTCAGCGTCTAAAGTGAAATTAATAAACTAAAAGGTTATATGACACGCGCGCATGTCTTGTAGATCTCATTAAATGTATCTTTTCACGCGAGTGTTATTCGCAAGGAATGGACATCGTATTAAATACGCGGTTATTTTAATCGCTTGTTTCACACTCCGAAACAAAGTTATGCGCCCCACGATCACGATGTAATCGTACGCGCATTTCCTAAGTTGCAAGGTATTGCTTGTACACGAAGAAAGTTGTAATATGTACTTTTTAGACCCGGAGAAGTTATTCTGCTATAGGGATGGCCTAGAGCGCACTTTGTCATTAAGTAGGTCACTGTAATGGATATGTTAAATTTTAATTCGATGATAAATCATAATTGTTAGCCTATATTTCTAAAGATATTTTGCGAATTATTAATATTATTATAATCAATTGAATTTTCTATTGGTTACCGGTAACAATACCATGTGCTGAACTGAATTTTGTCAAAAACATCGCATATATTATTATGAACTATTATAATTATTATTATATTTACCTAGTACGTATAAAATTTATTATTTTTATAAACTTTTAATTCGGTATCGGCGTTAAGTGTAAAATAGGTTTTGTAATATAAAAAATAGTTATAAGCTAAAATTAATCCAAATAATAAGAAAATTTCAATATGTATTTAAATAAAATTAATGTACGTTGTTATTGAAAGTAAAGCTTCAAATCTCTACAATCAATATTTTTAAATGACAACAAAACTAAAATTATATATAAGTAAAAAAAAAGTTCTTATTTTTTTTATTTAATATATCTGGTTTCTTTACAATTAGAATATTAAATTTCTGTAAAAAAATATTGTGTATTTTAAAAATTGTTTAGAATTTTATAAGAAAAGCCAACTAAAACCTTTGTGTATTATATTTATAGGTAAAACTTAAAAAACTTAATTCAACCGATTTTATATTTTACGAGGTAAAAAAAAAAAAAACGTATAATATAGTATATTATATATAAACCCAATATCAGTCTTAATTATTGGGAAAAACTAAAAAAAAAAAAACGATGGAAAAATATTAACAAAATATCAGATTTCGAAAAAATTAATTCTGTATATATGTATAGTAATACGAAATAAATTTATTACGAAAATTTTTCAAACTGTCAGAATTAGAGTGCCAAAGATGATTATTTGTAATTTCAATGATTATATTACGTTCCCATTTTAACTTCATAGATCTTCTAATGTTATTGTGTACACTATATTCCGACATATAAACACATTATAATATAATATACTTGCAGGCATGCCCACTCATCATGACAAAGGTGCGACAATATCACCAACTGAGGAAAATATGTCTTTCCACAGTTGCGGTATGGGCCAAAACTCGATAAGGCGGTTGAAATGATTGAAGTTTTCTGGTTATCGTCACGTTCACGTCGATAAAGAATTATATAATATACCTTAACTCGTATACAATACAGAGCTGCAGTACTTAACATATAATTTCCATATAATCGACAGATTAATCATTATAATATTCGAATAGAATTTTATCTTTAGTATTCTTTTTTTATTGACGAGATGTAAGTATGAAATTAAGTCAGAAAACAATATGGCATGTTTAATACTATAATGGGACATAGGAGATGGTTTTTAGGTGCGGAATTCAACTTGACAGTGCGCAAAAATAAAATGTAAAACTAATTTGCAAGATTTTAATTTAATTTCATTTTTTTATCGTTTTAGTTTTATATATATTCATTATGGCTATCTCCTATTATGCGGTTTACCATCGTTTTGTGTAACTATAAATATTAGTATAGTATGCGGTCTACTAATATGTTTTGTGTTTTACCATAGATAAAATGATAGCATTAGTATTTTATACATTTTATCTTTGTACTTCCCAAAGCAATATCATCGATATGACTAATAATTAAAGGTAATCTACCCGATCTACGTCGCCAATCGTACAATAATAATATGAGAGCTGTGATGAGGTGAAAGTTGCTGTCAGCATAATATTAATTTAGATGGTTTAGTGTCGCTTATACCGTTTATGGTTTATACGACTAAATAGTATAGAAAATTATTATAATATTTAATAAACTATTTTTTTGTTCTTAAATATATATATTTGTTTTTCTGAAAATCAATTATTAATATATATATATATTTTTTAAATGTAGCCATGTAGGTAAGCCGCATACTATACTGTAACTTTTACTACGGTGGACCATGTTCATTGGTAGGCTGCATATTTTTTGGTAAACCACAATATATTGGGAGATGACTCATATTATTTTATCCAGCAAATGGAAACTATAGTTCCCTTAGATGTCGATTTTATTATTTTGTTTTGCTCATAATTTGATTTTACTTAACATCATTAAAAATGTAAAACAAACAATAGCGAAATTTACAAATAAATTCAATCGGGTATCGTAACATTTTTTAGTTTTGTATTTAACAATGGGTAGTAAGAACCCTAACGGTTTGTTTTTTTTTTTTTAATGTGCTATTGCGATTTGGCCTTCATAAAAAAACATTTATGATAAAAAGATAATTTTTAATAAATTTTGGTTGCATTTTTAAATATGTACATGTTTAGTCGCATAGTACCATCTCTAAGCGATTTGATCACGATCATGGTTTATCAACCATGTTTGATTCTATATAAAGAAAAAACGTTTACGTATCTCAAGTACCGATCATGCTGTCTTAAACATACTTTACCATTCCTTTGAACCAATGCCCACTTAAAATTTTTTCATTAACATTATAATAACCAACTCTTCATCACTATTCGTTGCTAATGCTGAATACCGATAAAATTATAGATAATTATCAAATATTATACTTGTACAATATTTTATATAGTTGTAATGATTCTGTTGGATCGGTGATTAAAAAAAATAGCATTTAGAGGACACGATTTACATTTATAGTAAAGATAACTCATTAATGGGTAGGTAAGAGAATTTATAAAATAAATTGCTACAAGCATATATGGTACATATATGAATAGAATGGAAATATGGTTCTACGTTTTTAACACGCTTAACATTACGACCGTCTGAAATGTACGTAACGTATATGTAAATGAGTATAGAGGTGGTGATGGACGGTGGTTTGCTAGTATAAAGCTTAGCAAACCTTGGGTATGCATTTAAATATTAGTTATACAAACTTTGTAATGTGGTTATTATAACCTATTGTCGAAAGTCGAGTATAACGACTGTTTAATCTAAATTATGGTTTTTATTTAAAAATAACATAACGCCATGTATTATATCTATCACCTATAATATTTGACACAACAGACAGGTTAGTAATTTAGTACATTAAAACAATTTTATTTATCTGATTTTTTTTAGTACCTCGAGATACACAAAAATACGCAAGAATACGATTCCTAGTGTATACGCTTAAGTTGTATATTTTGTATATTTAATAAGTTATAAATTTTGTACAGCGCATAATGTGACGTGTTTAAAAACAGTAATAAAAAACACAGTTTACTTACCAGACTTCCAAAAATTGGTGACGTAACGAATGCTACCAGTTCGAAACTGCCAAAAACGAAGCCGTACTCTGTAGCTGAACATCCTTTTTTCTCAGCCTAAACACACAATAAATTACATTAAGGTATTATAATAAAATATACGGTTGTTTAAATGTGAATGAAAATAATGCAAATAATTGTTTTATCGTTTATAGCGTAGGTATTATTTACACTGTTAAAATTAAGTCTTTGTTTCTTATTGATGATACATAATAATAATAAATTGTATAGTATAGAACAGGTTAGTGCCTGTACACGCTAAACACACAACGATATTGCTATAGTTTATCGACGTTGAATATGGATACGACCTTCGGGAACGCTTAAAACGTTTATGATAGGCACACAATAATTACAACAATAATATCGAAAACAATTAAATAAACAAATAATCCATATAGGCATATAGGTAATAATTAATGTGTTCTATAATAAAGGTAATTGTTCAAACACTCGTCAAAACCAAATATGTGATTTGCGCTCAAGTAAAACATCGCGATAAACGACAATATATGCGTTTGAAATACATTACTCGTAAAAGATAAATAACACGAAAGATATAAATATTGCAGTGTAATTATTACTATGATGGTTTATGACAGGTACGGTAGTTTTGACGTATTCTCATCTTCGTGAAAATAGTAATGTAAAATGTGATGCCATTTGATAGTATGACTGTCAGTAGTTCACCTATATGAATTTATTATTTATATAAGTGAACTCGGGAGTATAGTAATCTGGTATTGCCACCATTATGTTATCAATCGTTTAAAAAAAAAAAAAAAACAAACAAACTATATTTTGTGAAAATTCAGGAATCGTCCAAATTTGATAATTTTCAAAAAGTTTAGTGAAATCATACAACATTAATTCTAAGAAGGTATATTATTTTGCATTAGGGATGCAAATTATCGTACCTACATACATTACAATAATAGGTATCATAATATATGAAAACAAATACTATTATTTTGATTAGTGTACAAAAGTGTAATGTGTAGGTACATAATATTATTTTAGCAATACATTTAGTATTAAATTATTATAATACCATATTATCGTTAATCATTAAAACGTGTATCACTGTATGTAATGGAACATTAATTTATCAGTATGTTTTGTTATCCAATTAACGTTTATTTTACAATATTTAGTTGTTAAAATTAAAAATAATTAAATTACTGATAAAAACAAATTTTATGCTTAAATACAACTTCGATCAATTTGTTCTGTACAAAATACTATGTAAGTACCAATATACAGTATACACATTACACGCCAAAAGTTATCGTAATTTTATCAAATGTTAGAATTTCTATCTTATCGATTTTACATTAGGTATGAAAAAGCCACAGACAGTCGACTCAAAACTGTTTTATTTTTAACGAAACAAGTATAATATAATATTTTTCTCCATGCTTCAAAATTTAAGAAATTGATAATTATTATTACCCATTCTTGTGTTAATATTTTGTTCTTACACATTTTTTTTTATACGAAAATGTATAAATGAAAAATATAATCAAAAAGCTAAAATTAATTATAATATGTTCTTTGAAATTGTTAATAACAAAAATCATGTTGATTTCGGGACTCA
>VUJU01003667.1:0-24073 GCA_009835225.1 Aphis craccivora | reverse complement strand
CTATAGAGGATAAAATTCATAGGTATTATTGGAAATTCACATCCATTAGATTAAGAGCAATTTGGTCTAAAACTAAAATAAAATGTTTTATAAATTATTCACATTTAAACATTTTATACTTTAGAACATAGTTAAATTAAAAAGAAATAAAAATTCTAATAACCATAATAAATAAAACAAAGTCGTGTTAAACTTATAGGTAGTTACACATATCAAAATAATATTAGTATTATTCGGGAGATACATCCTGACGAATGTGATAAATTATAATCGTATACGTTCTTATTTTTAAACAGAAGCAATAATTATAATCATAATAGAATAATAACATATTAACATCCAATACATTAATCGAAATAGGTACTTTTCTTTGATATTAAAATATAGCAGGACATAAAGACATAACTATTAGAATTTCAAAGATCACATTATTAAATATTGTATATTTTGTTATCAAGAGTAAGCAAGTTATTCCAGTAGGTTACAATTATTTATGTTTTTTGGTAATAATGGCACTACTAAATATTTATTTACACAAAAATCAAAATGTTCGTGAAAACAATATTATTATATTATGATATGACTAATGTGAGTTATATAATTAATTAATAATTACAATTGAAAAGTATTAATATTTAATATATTGAACAATTTACAAAAATACAAAATCCAATTACCATTACCTATGTCTATTGTCTATATTACTATATTATGTTGGTTTAAGGTTAGTATTTAACTAAAGGTTAGATTATTATATACCTATTTCATAAATTAATCGCATAAACACTAAAACATCAAAAATACAAATTATAATATCCGTAATTCGTAAATATTATAGTCCTTAGTTTATGGTAACAAGAAATATTATGTATAAAACACCTATTATACCTATCTAATGATATTCTGCACGTATGAACGACAGTATAAAATGTATAAGTTTATAAATGTATTAATTTATTATGGCATTATTTAGTTATAGCCTATAGGTAATTTATACTTATACCAAAATAACAAATCTTTTTTTGTTATAAAATACGTAGTATACCTACAGTTTAAGTATTATAATAAAAATAGTAAATACTTATTTTGACGATATTATTACCTATACTTGAACGATGAAGACCTGAGATAAAGAATGATTTATACCTGGTTCAATGTATGTTGTATGTAATAATATGTAAGTATATTAAATTATTAAAAATATTTTTACAATTTATTTTACAAGTTACAAGTGAATGCAACTTGATTATGGAACTATTTGCTACGTTATGTATAACTAACTAGTAACTACTTAACTTTATTTGTAGGTATATTATACTAACCTATTTTGAATATTAAATTTGATTGCAAAAGTAATATTTTTAAATCTTTACACCAATTTTGTAAATTTTCTATTTTAGTAATATCTTCCTGGTGTAAAGATATTTCTTCTAAAGTGCCGATCTCACCTTCATTGTGTTCAGAACGTTTTCTTATAAGTTCAATTGTAACTAGAAAAAGTTTTAAAATAATATATTATATTATATTATCTTTCATTGAGTGTAATAAATTATTGGTATCACCACAATCAATAATTAGATGAAAAAATAAAATGTTTATATTTACATTTGTTTGTTATTAGTGATACAAATGTCTATACTATTTTAGATTCTGAGTGGAGCGATGAATACATCGATATTACAAGTCACAACAATGTTTATTTTATTTATTGTGTCTGGCAGTAAAACTACTTCGATTTTCAACTTTAGGGGTAGTTTTATGCAAATTTAAACAAAAATTAATTAAGAGAATTTATACGCTGAACAAGTTTTTGATAAAATTGAATTCTTTGTTTTAAAAACGAATAATTGAATTATATTTTCAGTTTCTAAACACGGTACAGTTATATTGCACAATAATCAGCATTTGTTTTTCACACGTGGTTTTTATTTTAATATAATCTACATAGGTAATATTATTAATTATACAGATCGATGGATAGGTACTGTAGCAGTTGCATAGCCAGGATTTTTCTTCGGGGTAGGCTATCAATTTTTTTACAGCGGTGGTTTACCTAGGTTCTTTCATAAGTGTAACATGTTACATATATTGTATATAATAATATAATATAATATTATATCCGATGATTCCTATGTACCTACGTATAACTGTAATATGTTAGTCAGTACAGTACCGTCTCAAATAACACATCGTCATTTACACTCGTAGTTCGTACCTATATAAATTAATTGTTTTCGCTTATACATCGATCGTATTTTAATTCATATTTTTTAATTTTAATTTTTCATTAGTATGGAGTAAGGAGTTTATGTTTAGTGAAAAGGGAACTAAGTTGTTGATTAATATTTTTAATCAAACTCAATATATTAACGTTCATCTAAATTTAAAAATGTATATTTTAGTTTTAGATTCTGGGCGGAGCGATGAATGTATTGATTTTACAATGTTGTGTGTTTTTTTTGTTGTTGTGTCTGTGTACACGAGAACGTGTCGAAATAATGCTTCAATTTCAAACTTTGGGGGTGGTTTCCTATAGCAAAATGAATCTAGTTGGTGCATTGGGGAGGTCATTTTTTGAATTTCCCAATAGTTTTCAAACTCGCCGGGAAAAACCAAAAAAAAAGAAATTAAGGAAAAACGGGAATTTTTACGCAATACCAGTTTTCTATAACGCAATACTTGAAATTTTCACCAAATTTTTATGTGGGCGTTATCTATATACAGTTAAATTTTCAAAAAATGTTGACTTTTTTTTTAATTATTTATAGACCACTGAAATTTTCGACTTTTTTGAAATTTTTTTTAAGTGTCGATAAAAAATTTTGGATGACCAATAAATTTTGAAAATTTAATACAAGGTTCCTTTTGAGTTTTTCTTATTGTAACTAAAAAAAAATAAAAAATCGTTAGTCACAATTTTTTTTTTATTAGCGTTTATAGTTCAAATTTTTACGAAATCTGTCAAAAACGCGAAAATTTGCAAGTTATTTTGAAGTTGAAAAATAAAAATTGTTGTGTTTATAACTAAGCATTAAAAATACAACACTAAGTTTTCCATAAGTTTTCCTTCAAGTTTCTAAAGAGAAAACTCGAAGCATCATTATAGGAAAAATTTTAAGCGCATTTGAATTTTAAATTTTTACGAAATAGCATAACGATAACGATTTATCCTCAAACGATTTTAAATATTTGTTATTATTCAAAAAGTATAAGTCGTAGATACTTGAAAATTTTACCAGTTGTTAAGATTCGTGTTTTTTTTACGTGATTTAAATTTCAAAATATTTTGACTTTTTTGAGCTATTTATAGACAACTGAAATTTTCAAATTTTCTGAAAATTTTTTTTTGAAGTATCGATAAAATTTTTTTGGCCCAATAGAAATATTTGAAAAAATACAAAGTTCCACATAAGTTGTTCTTATAGTGATTATAAAATTATAAGAATACATAGGTACAATTTTTTTTATTAGCATTTGATATTCAAATATTGACAAAAATTCGTCAAAATCATGAATATTTGCAAATTATTTTGTATAGGTATAATTCATAAAAATTTTTATACAAGTAGCTAAGAGTTGAAAATGTAATACAAGATTTTTCATAAGTTTAGCTTACATCAATTATAAAAGAACTTAAATTTTGGTGTATTTAGGCCATTAAAACATAAATCACCTTTTTCACTAACCACTGGAAATTATATCCTAGGCTGACAAATCATCTTCATTCAGAATCGTTTTTCGTATACAATGATACCTATCATTGGATTCAAATTTAACACTCCTATAATATATAATAGTAATCCACACGGCACCTAATGTACAGCAGACCGGTACCCACTTACCCAATTTTTTATATTCTAATTTAAAAATATAGCTAATAAATAATATAATTAAATTATGGAAATACGCAAGAGACGTCTTAAAATACCGTTATAAATTATAATCAATAGATTAAAACCTAACCTAACCTAGTATAACTAATAGTTAAGTGCACGTTAAATTAGTATTACAAAAAGGAAGTGATATTATTGATATTGGAAATTATAATAAAAAAGACTCAAAATAAACTTTACAGAATCTCGTCGAATGCGTTTCACTTTCTACATCTTTCATCAACTCTCTATATTATCTATGTGGAATATCCAAACCATGCTTGATAATGAATATCAAATCAAGAAACAAAATATAGAAAGGGGGAACCGGGGAACCATCATTTTTCAAAATTATAGTATAGGTCACAATCATCCTTCTGTTAACTAATTGACCAAAATTATAATGGTACATTGGTACCTGGTTAGGCTACTTATTGTGTTATTTTCAATGTCTCATCAAGTAGCATTTTATTATTTAATATCTACATTTTTAAACGTTTGTGATTAATCTAAATCAATATTAAACTTATTTTATTGAATTTTTAATAATACCTAATAATAAAATAGAGTTCCATATACGTCCATCATTATTAAAATGTATAAAATAAATAATCATAAAAATATACAATAAAAAACACATAAAATACATTTTTATATTGAATTAGGTAATTAAAAATAAACTATTTACTTATAAGTTATAATTAAAATTTATTGCATAAGGTTCCAAAATTTAGATGACTATTCACATCATTTATTGTATACACAGCTAGTATAAGTACCTAATGGCTAATGGAAATACACTAATACCTATACACCGTTTTTGAGCTAGGTGAGCTTTGATAATTAATTGTATTATAACATCACATGTTCACATTACCTATCTATATTATTAACTTGGATATACAGTATGTCCCATAAGTCCCGTATCACCCTTAATATCTTCATGGGAAATCAATATATTTAAAGCGGTTTTTTTTACAATACTAAGTATGGAAATTGTGATTGAATGGCATAAAATTCAAAAAAAAAAAATTGTATGCATTTAAGAATTTTCAATTTTTAAGATAGCCATTAGATAGCCAATTGAACATATTTTTTAAAAAAGTTCAAAAGAAAAAATATTAAAATTGAATAAAAATTGACCAAGTTAAAGCAAGTTATGTTTTTGAATAATTGTAATAAAATATCAATTATTTCACATTTTAATAATAAAATACTTATCTATTTCAACATGACAATACTTTTACAAACCTAATTAAAGCTATGATGTGAATAAAAATAAAAATAGCCGTGTCTTATCATTTGCTGAACAACGAAACTGGTTACCTATTTTTAAGTATTTTAATTAATATGAAGTAAACCTAAAGCTCCGAAATTGGAAATAATCTTACAGTTATAGTTATTGCGATTTATAATCCGCCGTGTTCATTGCCTGATCTTCGTCTTAAAATTAAACAAAATACCTTACCTGAGACATTAAAAATAAAAAATGTTAAAAACGTCTTAAAAAAAAATTTGAATTTCATGCCATTCAATCAGAATTATTTCCATACTTAGCATTGTAAAAAAAACCGCGTTCAAATATATTGATTTCCCATGGAGATATTAAGGGTAATACGGGACTTCTGGGACACACTGTATAATATATATAACTATAAAATACTAGAAATAATAAATCGTTGGAGGAAAAATGTATTTTGCAGGTTTGAATTATTTTGTCCTTGGATATTCTCTGACTGAATATCGTTTTAAACGAACAAATTACAAAACATATAATAATATCTACCTACTTATGTGAAATTTTAATGACTATACGAATAATTATAATATAAATAATAAATATATAACCGATAGGCGATAACCCATTAATATATTATAATAGTATAGATACTCACTATTAGCCATGATTATGCAATACGGGTGCTGGATTCGTAAAAAAAACAAACTTTTTTATCGATCGTATTATTTTTCAAATTTCAATAGCCATTTTTCACGAGTATATTGATGATAATATGTCGTTGCTATGGAGCAGCAGCCTACGACTTATGGGGTTCTAACGTTTTATTATAATTTAACTACCAAGTACCAGGGTAGGTGCGTGCTATAAATGTTCGTTCATACTCGCCATGATACAATCGACTTGTAAACGAACCATAGACTTATAAATAAACAAATGTCTAAATAAATATCGTAGAGTAGCACCTATGGCACGAATTTTTGTGGATTGGTGGAGGCACAGAAAATACTAAATAGAAATACTTATAGAATGAAAAGTATCTAAGTTTGTAGACTTGTGGGTGGTTAACATAGGTATTTGCAGCTGGTGGTGGTCCGACGTCACCTCTTGGACGAAAATGTTTGTTGCACTATTCCATGACAATTTTTGAGTTTTTTTGAGTATTATCTGTGGTAAATATTGAATACACGAAGTAGTACTCATGAGTCATGATAAAATAAACATTATTATTTTGGCATGGTAATACTAGTACTTCGGCAGTGCTACTGAATATGTCTACTACTCTACGCCCTACGGGTGAATACCCTCGAACCAAGACGGATTAATATTTGATATCAATCCAATCAATCCACCTTGACACCTACCATATTTAAATATAATATAACCAGAACCTTAGAATATAATATCATAGAAAAGAGATTAAACCGTGGTATTGAATATGATATAACAGTTATCTGTTATCATAATATTATGATTATGAATATCGTGATCATCGTTTGTCAGAATATGACTCAGATGAGTTTATTATTCTATTCGTCTCGTAACTCGTTCTCACGCCGTTACGACTTTACGAGTTCACGACGACCTTTCTTAAGACGAGTTTTTACTCGTCGACAGTCGGTTTCGAGTGTGATTGCACGTCGACCGTGTTTTCTTGTACAGCAGCTGTACTGTTATTTTTGCAATATTATTATATCGGTATTCGGTATAAGCAAATCGCAAAATATGTTAACGGCAATTCATTTTGCGACTACGTGTTGACATTTCGTGCGGTGCCCACTGCCCATGTTCGATCATTATCGTGGTAACTAATAACCATCACCTACACCAGTATTTGTAATATTATGCGTTAGACTTGCGTTACACACGATGGCTGCTAAAATACAACCGTTTGATCCTCCGAGTTCTGCCAGTTCCGATAGGTAATTTATATTGGTCATAATAACTAATATATTAAGTATATTGTAACATTATTTGTATCAACCTATTTTTTTTTTTTTTTTTTTTTTTATAGTATGTTACTTTAATACCATTTGCTGTTTATGTCTTAAATTACTGTTGCGATTGTAGTATGCGATGTGTGTGGTTTAGATGGTTTGAATAGTCTAATTGCTTTCGTACACTACGGTCACAGTAGTTTTATTAGTGTTTGACAGGTTTAAACTTGATTTTTTTTAATATTAAATAATTTCAATAGGTTCCTAATTTAGGATATATTCTCACTTCCTAATTCTAGATGGTATCTTACTATTGTCAATGTGTTTATAATTTTCAATAAATTTGAAATGTATTGTTTGATAATTGTATTATTATACCTAACATAATTTGTTAGCAAATCCACACGTTTAAAATAATAATAATAAGGTACTTATATAATATAGAAGATATTCTTGTACCATATTTATAGATAAATAATGTTTATTTAATTCTTCTTTTTATTTTAGTGATTTGAACGAATATCGTGATGTAGTCGGTGACATTTCGGTTGCTTTAGATAATGATGACGAAGAAAGTGATAGCATAATCTCTTCTAGTATGTCACCATCTAAACAGTCGACTAGTGCGCCATCAACGGGTAATAATTTATTTTAATTATTCTAATTACATTTTGTACATTAAATATAGTAGAATTGTTTAGTAACTACATAATGATAAAATTGGTTTGTTTAAAATTCAACCATGATCAACAATTGGTTTGTTATTAGAGTTATAAATTGACCTTCTATAATAAGTATGTATAACTTGTCCAATTCATCTTGGTACTTGGTAATCGTTAAGGTTTAAAAAAATAATGACTCAAAAACTATATTATCTAAAAAAAAAATATTATAATCCTATGGATTAAGTTTTTATGAAACCCTAATGTTTGCCGAGTGCTAAGATTTACTGTACGGGTTATAGTAATATGTTGCTATCAAATTTTATAATTATACATATTTTATGAATTGACCTTTTTGTGTTCAATTTGTTAACATTAACATTTTAATTAAATAGGTAAAACAAAAAACATGATCTTTCAACAAAAATTTATTAACTAACATTATTACTTATTTTCATTTTATTTTTGTAAGTTAATTTTGTGTTATTATTTTAATTTAAGTGTTGGTGAAATCTCCTCGGTCAACTTTACGGCAAAGAACGACCTCTGTCAGCCAATCAACTAAAAAAACAGCTACAGAGTCAGTATTACAGTCTCATACACGCACAATTTACACAGCTGGTCGACCACCATGGTACAACACTGCTGGACAACAAGTAGAACCATTTGTTATCGGTGAGTCATTTATTATAATTAATTGCACTATTTTTGGTTACCAAAATTTATGTATTTATAATAACATAATATGAAACATAAATATCACTAAACTTTCAAATTCTTAACAAAATAAATCAAACATTATATACAATACAATATTTAGGTGTATGTGGTGGAAGTGCTTCTGGGAAAACAACTGTGGCTAGAAAAATAATAGAATCATTAAATGTTCCATGGGTTGTATTGCTTAGCATGGATTCATTTTATAAGGTTTAATTAATTAATAGTAGTATCAATTATAGCATTATAATTTATAATTAACAACCTATCTAATCTATTATTTTAACATTAGGTGTTAACTGAAGAACAACATGAGAAAGCTGCCCGTAATGAGTATAACTTTGATCATCCAGAAGCATTTGATTTTGAACTATTGACTTCTACTTTGCAAAGATTAAAGGATGGCAAGAAAGTTGAAGTACCCATTTATAATTTTGTCACACACGCTAGAGAAACTAAAACTGTAAGCATTACATTTTTTCTTTAATATTAACTATTGACTAAAATATATTTAATATTATATTGTACTAGTTGGTAAAAGTTGATCAAATTAGTTTTTAGTATTTATGTTAAACTGATTGATTTAATTTATATCTCTTATTCATTTTAATTGGTATTTTTTATTCCAATCTATAGTATACGTATTATATTTATTTACTTTTAAACATTTTTATAAAATATTATTCATTTATTTTAGAAAACAATGTATGGCGCAAATGTCATAATATTTGAAGGAATTATGGCATTTTATAATATAGATGTTTTGAAGGTTAGTAACATTTTATTAAAATTGAATATTAATTTAAGAATTTTATTGAACATTTTGATGGTTTAATTATTTAATATTAATTAATTAATTAGGGATTGGTTAAACTTAAGTTTTAAAAAAATTGTTTCAATTAAAACTCAAAATTTAATTTTAAAAATTGAAATTATACATTTTAAAATTTTTTTTAACATTTTAATTTACAATTAACAAGAAATTCAAATTCAAATAAAATCTACATTTATTGTTAAAGTTCGAGAATTTAAAAAGCTTGAGGCATGCATAATTGTGACACATTTTAAAATTTTCAGTTAATTATCTTCTGTATTTAAAAAATTTGCACTTTATTTGTATAATTCTTTGGATAAAATGGATAAATATAAACCTATAGTATGGGAAACGAAGACTGAATGACCGCCGCGTGCCCAGTGGTCATTTCTCGTTGGTGGTCGTTGGTGGTGTCCAAACTCTTCAAAAATGTATAGTACCTGTCGTGCCAGTTGCACGTATTTGTAATAGAGATCAAACATTGAGGCCCACTGGTTTTTAGAAAAATTGACACATGGCATGCTGCGGTCATCCGCACGTTTTCTTGTCCCGTACTATAAATTCTTGAATTATGTTGTATACAATTTAAATAAAATATTCAGTAAAACTAAAACATTTTTTATGCAAAACAAAAATAATTATTAATTTTATACTTTTTAATTGAATATTATGTACATTCATAATTATTTAACTTTATATATTTGTATAGATGTTGGATATGAAAATATTTGTAGATACTGATGCTGATATCAGATTAGCACGGAGACTTAAGAGAGATATATCTCAACGAGGTAGAGATCTTCAAGGTGTTTTAAAACAGTATTGTAATATGGTAAAACCATCTTTTTCACATTATATCGCTCCGTCCATGATCCATGCTGATATCATTGTACCTCGAGGTGGAGATAATACAGTTGCTATAGAATTAATTGTACGTCATGTACATAAACAACTACAAGCGGTGAGTTTACTTTATAAAGTAATATTTTTTTTTTATAATTTATTTAAGTTTTAAATGATTATTTCTTAAAAATTATATCATAGATATTAGAAATTAGATAATAGTTAATACATTATTTAATATTTACCTTTTTAGTTTACTAGAAATAGATTAGACTAAATTAGAATTATCTTCATAGGCGCAATTTAAGTTTTTAACTTGAGGGGCTCAATATTTTTAAATGAAACAAACCCCCCCCCCCTCCCATGGGTTGGCTATTCTTCCACCCCCCATTCAAATACCCAAATCATAGTTATCTCACCAATTTTTCTGTATAGATTATACATCCATAATAAAACCAAAAAATATTTAGATATTTAAAAATATAACATATATTTATTAGGTAGTTAGATTATAATTGTAACCGTTGGTTCGAAATTACAAATTTATCCAAAATTTATTTAGTAGAAAATTAGAAAATTCATTTGACAGCTCTTGTTTTATAAAAATTATTGATAAATTGTTAAATCTATCTTGATTCATCAAAGTTCGAAGCCAATTTTTAATCTACTATTTTTTCAAACAATGTTTAACATATTATGTAGATTAGATAACTAATGAAGGATTCAATACTTAAATTTAAATACAAATTTTTGAAGGGGCTAATTTTAATATGGAGGGGCTAAGCTCCTCCAAGTCCCCGCCCAAATTGTGCCTATGATTATCTTTGAAATATTGAAGTGTAACAATATTAATTGTTATATTTTGTAAACTTATTTTCTTATTTACTGTGTAACATAAGTTACTATTGAAGTTGAAATCCATTATTTTATAATTTAATAATTTGTCTTAGAAAAAGTATTTACATTAAAATTAAATTAACATTGTATTTAGAAATTGTATAGCAAAATTAGTTAATCTAAATTATTTGCAATTGAGAATAGGTAACTAAAATATTTATTTTGATATTAAAAGATGTTAATTATATTCAGGAAAAATAATTAACTTAAGAAAAAGATACATTCAATTTTTCTAAATTTTTTTAAAAATATTTCAGCATGAAAGTATAATTTTAAAACAACAACAATTTCTATTTAATATAATTTGTTAACAATATTTTAAAAATTTAGTTAATTTTCTAATTGTTTAGATTTGAAACGAGGAATAGCAACATATTTACTCTTTGCTATTATAAGATTGTATTTGGTGACATTTTGAATTAGATGATATACCATTTTTTAATAGTCTTGTGAATGTGGAAAAGGCGAGATGTTCATTCCATTATGAATGTTATGAATTTATGATATATCAATGTATCATACATGTATTATTGCACAAATGTTGAAGTAGTATTTGGATTTGGCTATGTATATTGTTGTTATTAATATGTATTATCAAATAAATAAATTATCATACCTATTATCGATATAAAAACAATACTAATTCACATGCCATCAAATTATGTTTAATTATAATTACTTTTAATACAGGTAAACAATATAACTGAATAATCACGGAGAATTTATAAAATAGTTAAATTAGATTTTTATGAGCTATCATCTTAATTAGTTAATGTATTAAGTTCCTAGATATTTCATGAAGTAACATAACTTCATACATTAACGCTGCCATTAATACCTATATATATATATATATATAATTTTTTTAACATTATTATTTAATAGAA
The DNA here is from genome assembly GCA_009835225.1 of Aphis craccivora. Classification (NCBI taxonomy): domain Eukaryota; kingdom Metazoa; phylum Arthropoda; class Insecta; order Hemiptera; family Aphididae; genus Aphis; species Aphis craccivora. Next base: position 12,207 of record VUJU01003667.1, on the reverse strand, counting down.
TTATTTTCAAGTCTTCTTAAAATTAACATTTAGCATTATTAAGATTTATTTTTGTTTATTTTTAATAATATTTTTTATTAAATTTATTTGAATCTGATCTCTTTTATTACACAGTTTATTGTAAAAAAAAAAAAGAATTTTTGACACTATCTTATTTTATAAATATCATTTTGAAAATTATGTTTCAAAAACGTAGTTATTAACCAAATTAGGTTTAAGACTACATACAACTTTAAATGTTTAAATAGGTAAGAAAAAATCACTTTGCTGCATTATGAAAGGATTCCATATAACAGAATTTCAAATATTGTGTAATATTGGTTAAGAGAAGTTAAGAGAAACATTGAGAAATGATTATATAAAATGTGTTGAAACTTATCATTAATTATTTGTGATTAAATTTTATTGTTTTACTATTATTTATATTTTATTTCATATAATCAAAGAAAAAAATAACTATAATAAATGTATCTGTTTAAAACTACTAAAAATGTATTAAATGTATTTTTCATTTAGCTACTTGACTTGTGTGTTCAAAAAAAGAACGAATCTTGAAAAAAAATATATATATTATTAATTATATAATTACTTAAAATTAATTTTATCGTAGAAATCTGTTTTTAAGTTTTTGACTTTATACTTACAAATAATGTTTAGTGAAGGTAATACAAAATAAGTCTAGATTTAATAAGTAAAATTAAAACGTTTTTGATAAACAACTGATTTGTGGGTTTGTGGGGGAGGTGTACTTAAAATATTGAATAATTTGAAATAATTAATATCACAATTAGCATTTCATAGAAATCAAGTAACAAATAAAAAAAAAAAAAATATGGACTAACATGACTGATCAATTAACCTAATTAGTTTGTTCGAGTGCAAGCCAGTATTAAACTGTTATTTAAACTGATAAGCAATTATAAATTACTAATGGTGGATATAAAATATTATGGCATCATGGTTGATTTTAATTATCAAATTTTATAAATAGAAATAAAAAATTAATTTGTATACATACAAATTTAGCTTACAAAGGGTTTGCACACGCAATGTGTTTTTAAACTACATCACCAATTTTGGTTTTGATTTTGCTCATGTATGTGATTTGATTCAACTTAAAGTATAGGATAGTTCATATTTCGATTAAGATATATAAGAAAGATAAAATGATATTTTCATGGTTGGATTTGTTATTGTTATTATTATTTTCATGACAATACTGTGTGGGATCAGCTATTAAATATATAATGTTGAAGGTTTTTATTAAAAACAAATTTGTTCGTTTAGTTATTTAAAACAAATAATAATTGTGTGTGAATTATTAAAAACACCACAATTTAAAATTGAAATAGTCTCAAAAGGATGAAGAAGACTCTCATGGGTAACTGTTTGTATGCTAACGTGTAAGGAAACTATTGAGTCTATTTTTTTGTCTTCGTAAAAAATAGGTTAACCAATAATATTGAACACTGATTAGCTCTGGCTGATGGCTTAAATTAAAATAATTGTTAAAAATAGTTAAAAAATTAACGTTTCATTTATAAACTTAAATTTTTTGTTATCAAACATGAACCATTTTCAACTTTATAAATAGTTTAGTATAGCATTAATTCAAGCCAGCAATCTTAATGATCAAATCTTATGATCTTCCAAAAATAATTATAAAAGTATTATATTTAATTTTTAAGTTAATTTGCTTTATTGATTTCATCATAGACACTTTAAAAGGTTTTGAATTTCATACTTACAAATATTTAGAAATATATGGCAATACCAAATAAATTATGATTAAACTGAATACTTTTTTTCCAGAAAAAAATTTTTTCATTGATTTATATCATTTATCATAGGTAATATGAAAACATTTTCGGTGAACTTCTTAGGGGTGCATTTAAATTTTTGAATAATTTAAAGTTTAAACCAATTACTATCACAATTTCATATTTCATAGATATTAAGTAAAAATAATGAATTATAAATATGATTTACTGTTTTACTGAATCCAAGTCAGGGCTGTATTGCTATTTTAACTCAAAAGCAATGATAAATAATTACGCACAGTATATAGATGTTAAAACTAAGTATTAATAGATATTAAACTCATTAAAAAAATTATTTTATGTATTAATATAGGAATTTTGTCTCAAAAATAATTTCTATATAATAACTTTAATGTAATTTTTACTACAATATTATCATTATTATTTTATAATTTATTTATACTGTTGACTTAGATTTATGTTTGTGATCAAAAATGTTGTTAACTAAATTAAATCAATTAATATATATTATATCTAATTAATTTATATTATAGGTAGCGTAATTATTATTATTTACTATTTTGTGTAAATAAATAACTATAACATTATTTAACAATTTTATAAAGCCAGTGAAACAAAGTAAGTTCATTGTTTGTAAAATAAATATCTATGGCTATTTGAAAAATGTTATCTATGCATTATAAACAAGTTGTGATTGGCTGATATATGTTTAGTGATGCAGCCATTGCTAATAGTTGTACAAATAATAAAATACACAGAATTGTGAAATAATAATTAATATGGTCTTACACTTAGTTATAAATGTGAATTACATAGGTAGTCAGATCACGGTTATATTTTTCATTTATAAATTAACTTTAAAATTAGGTAATAAAATAAAATATACCTGCATATTTTTACTATTAGTATATTATATGTATATTTAATAATATATTTCAATAATGTATCTAATTTTTTTTAAGAAAAAATCTATTAAAATTAATTATTATTCTATGTTTCAGCGAGGATTTAAATTACGAGAAACACTCGCAATGTCTTACGTTGGTCAACCTCTACCCAGTTCTATTCATCTATTGCCATCTACACCACAAACACAGGGTTTACACACATTTATACGAAATAAAGACACACCCAAGGATGAATTTATATTTTATTCCAAACGGCTTATTAGACTAGTTATTGAGTTTGCGCTATCTTTATTGCCATTCAAAGTAAGCAATGTTGTTTTTCTTATTTAATTTTAAAAAATAATATAAAGAGTTGTATAAGATAATGAATTAAATCTATTGTGTTTTATTTAGAATGTTATTGTAGATACTCCCCAGTGTGTACCATATTCTGGTAAGAGATGTGCTAGTGACAAGATATGTGGTGTGTCTATTTTGAGAGCTGGGGAAACAATGGAACAAGCAGTTTGCGATGTTTGTAAAGACATACGTATTGGAAAAATTTTGATTCAAACAAATAGATCCACTGGCGAACCAGAAGTATGTGACTTGAATATTCATTTTGTTTAATATAATTAACTAATGTTGTTTAAATTTAGCTCTATTATTTGCGCCTACCTAAAGATATTAAAGACTATATGGTGATTTTAATGGATGCCACAGTAGCTACTGGTGCAGCTGCAATGATGGCCATTCGAGTACTTTTAGATCATGATGTTCCTGAAGAAAATATTTTGTTGGTTTCATTACTAATGGCTGAATCTGGTATGTATGTTGTTTAATTAAACCTTGTAAAATCCTAAATACTTGATAATATTTTTAGGGGTGCACACAATTGCATATGCATTTCCTCAAGTGCGCATCGTCACATCAGCTGTTGATCCAGAAATAAATGAAAAATTCCACGTTTTACCGGGAATTGGTAATTTCGGTGATAGATATTTTGGCACTGAACCAGAAGAGTACTCATCCAGTTAGTAAAGCAGTTCAATTGAAGTCCTTAATAACTTGTGCTGAATTTTTATTACAAGTTTTATTAACTTACAATTATTTTTCAACTATTAATTTTTCACAGTACTATATATTAAGGTGTTTTGAAGTTGAATGTACTTAACTTAATGTAAGACTTCTAGAATTAATCAGATTTATGATTTATAATTGTTTAAAAATTGGATTGATATCATTGAATAAACAGTTTCATTTTATAATGAATTAAAATGTGTCCAAACAATAATTTATGTATTCTTAATTACTCTTACCACATATAATTGATACTAAGTCTACATTTTATAGTTAATGGTGGAAAATGCAATAAACATTATTGGTCATTAATTCATTATAACATTTTAGTTATTTATTAAGTCATGTTTTGCTTTCATTATTATTAAATTATTATTGTTATTACCTATTTGTTCAATCAATTTTGAACTAATTTTAAATTGATGCCGATGGTCAGTTGTTAACCAGTTTAGATACAAGGTAATACTATTGTCTATTACTTATTTCATCAACCTAATCAAATATTGTATTATTATTTTTCAAAATTACAGTATTAAATAATATTTTTCATGTTTTATAATATTGGGTTCAAAATGTTTATAATGGAATAAAACAATACATATCATTAATAAAATCTAACGATAACAGAAAAAAACTAGTTAATAGGTAAAAAAAAGAATAGATTACTATTAATGGTACCTATTGTAAATATTATATAAAAAAAAAGAAAAAAAGAAACCTTTTATTAGTATTAAGAAATATAGTCTTAACTTAAGTGTTATCATCAAAAAGTGAGAAGATTATATTACACTAAAATTCATAATTTATAAAGTAATATTCTCTACATAATTCAGATATTTTAATTTTAGCTGAGATTTGGTTGAATGCAGATTTATATCAGATGAACTAGAATATTTAGTTATAACATAATACTGGATGAATTGGTGACATTGGTGTAACAGAATAAGTAAATGCAGACAGTGGCGAAAGGGATAATCGCTCCTCCCAATCACTATAAATATGTATGGTATGTATATAATATATTGGGTGTTTTGATTATTTTTGTAGATCATCACAGCTAGAGTATTATAAAATTATAAAAATAAAAGAATATTGTTATAGACTATAACCAAAACCAAAGACAATTTTGTGCCCTTCCCATAAAACATTTCTGGATTCGCCTCTAAAGGGAGGAGTTGTAATTATTTGTGTTTATAAGGATTTGGTATCAGAACTTATAATTATTTCATAATATCAAGCGTTGAATAATTATTCACATTAAAGTATGTGGTAATGTAAATTGTTTTATTAGGTAATGTTAAATTTCTCCATCGAGTTCAGTGATACAATTCATGTAGAAATTGTGGAATGGATAGTTGAAAATATTTCAGGTTGTGATAGTATCAAAGTTTGTTCAATAGGAGACTATAACTTTTAAGGATATCGTTTTGAAAACAATAATGTCACTATGTTGTACTTGGGCAACCGATCAAATAGTTCTGGACTTCTGGTATCGTGTTTGAATCTTTTTTATGATTATTTTTTTTCAGTATAACCGTATAAAATAAATTTGGTTCTATATTAATTGAGTTTGTTCAGCAAATCGTGGCTTAAATGTGTTAAACTATGCATAGCTTAATATATGTAGGTATCGATTCTTATCCAGCATTGCTTTTCGAATTTCACGTTGAGCTAGGTTAGGTTAGGTTAACCTACCATTATACGTTAGTTCTGAAGACTGTATTTACTATTTTAGAATAGCCGATTATGTTGGTATAATGGTATGTCAAAACAATTAGGATCTCGTTTGTTGTATGGAAAGGACTAATAGTGCACGTGATTCAATTTTGAATATAATCTTTAGTATGGTAGGTACACACTTATGTTCCTAAATATTATCCTGCTTCTCGTATTTCATCTAAACGGTTCTCTAAGAAGTTAAACAATAATATTTTAGAGAAAATAACAGATAACATAAAATCTATAAGTAGCAGAATGGTCAAGATGTACATTTAGAATTTTCTGATTTATAAGATGTGAGCTTAAGTACAAACTATTTTCTAAGTCTTGCTATTCTAAATATTTACTCTAAATTCAAGTGTCATTAAAGTCGAATGCAAAATATTTTGGGACATAGGTTAATCGAAAGAATAATCAATCTATGTTATACACTTTTATTATTATATAATATTCTGTTTTTTGTACTTTCCCTAAACGGTGGTTCTTTACGGAGTTACGAAATCGTATTTTAAACAAAAATAGATTACATAAAATCTATAAGCAGTAAAATAAGTGTCTTGATGAAAATAATTAAATAAAAACCAGTCACGAATAATGAGAAATCCTAGTCAAACATTATCTATACATTATAATTATTAGTTATTATAATTTTATTTAAATTCTACATATTTATTGATTTAGTATAAAATTATTTTAATTATTTCCTACATTTAACCTAAAATAGTTAACTGGTATTACCTATTACCTATATTATGTATTATACATCTAGGTATACATGTTATATAATAGTACTACTATTATAGTAGTGGTACCACTTAGTACCTACTAGTACTATTAATATTTATGTTTAATATATTATTATCTATATTGTTTAATATATTATTATCTATATTGTTTAATATATTATTATCTATATTGAATATATTATACAAATAAGAAAAATTTTAAAATCACATTTATCTTGACAAATTTTATCTTTATGATCTAACACAGATGAAAGATATTCAGACGATTGATAATCGACAAGCAAATAATGGGATTATGCTCTTATTAAAACTCCCGTGACAACCAAAAACTATATTATATTATTACTATGACGCAAGCTTTAATGTTGCTCTGTTTGCAAATTTCCGGTTTCTTGTGTATGGCGGTGATTTTGGCGTCCGGAAATCCGATAAACTATAGTAATTTATTTTCATCATCAGCGTACGAACACTAGGAACATATAATGCTAATAACAATAATAATGATAATAATGTAAATACTGTATAAGTACTAAAGTACAGCTTATATACATAATATGTTATATAATATGTACCTATGTCCTATGTACCTAATATAATATTAAATATAATAATTTTGTCTCCGATGCGGTTATTCCTTTCTTGGAATACGAATCGTATAAACAATTAATATTAACGTAATATATTTTTTTTACATAATTTTAAGGCATAACAAATCACAAATATTTGAAACAATATTATAGAAAAAAATAAATATTTTTACTATTTTTTATTGTTGTCAATATTTATGTTTTTTTTTTCACCTTGCCAACGTACATAAACAAATATTATACAATAATGAATACATAACTAAATTAAAATGTGTTTATTACAATGCATAATAATATAATATGCTTTATGTTTTTGTATTCTTAGACTTTGACATTATTGACTCATTCCTATAATGAACTCAAAATTCAAATTTTCTTGTTTCAAAGTGAATTCAAAAAGTGTCATTTATTGTACTTATGGTGTACAAGTTCACTGGTCAATCTGAGTGTAGGGTCGTAGGACACTTTGTACAGTCACCGACAAAAAATGAAAACCGTGGACAGTTTGTAGTATTTCAGAAAGTAATAAAATATACATGGCGGACAGTTTGTATTATTTCAGGTAAAAAAAATGTTGAGACATGATAATATTCTGTTGGACATAATTTGTTATTACAAAACATAGGTAGCTAACATATATAAATAATAAAAAAAAAAAAATAATAGTTATGGTAATAAATTCGTCAATTCTTGTTATGTATTTTTAAAACATTCACTGTCAATTATAAGTCATAAATCATAGTATAATATATTATATTTAAAATTTAAAAATATTGCAAATTATTTAAAGTAATTGTATATTTATTATTATTTTATTTTCGTGCTGTATACAGGCTTCGTGAATTCTGTTTTGTGTATTTCGGTTATTTTTTCTTGTGTTTTTGTTTAAATGACTATAGCACATTCGTCGAATTGCAAATATCGCAAAACACTCCAGAAACTTGAATTAGCCGATAAAACCAATTTATTGAATAAACTATTCCATCCTTTCCTAAAATTATTTGTCCTATGTGAATTGTTAATTGTTTGGTGCCTGACATTCCAAATTTGAAGAAAGAATCTAGGCGTACTATTCTTTCCGTTAGTATAATTTCATAAAGGTTTGTAGTAACTTTCCCCGTATTCGCCACTTTTGAACTTTCAACGAATATTTGATTTGTTTTTTCTTAAAATGGTATATTCATAGGTACCCATTTTTTAAATTTTTTGGAGTTAGTTAAGTAGTTTATTTTTGTTAATTTTATATTCTTTTAGAGTGAATAGGTTAATATTTAATACTTTTAAATTTTAATTCTGTGACACCAAACACATGTTTCATACGGATCACGATCATGATTCGCAATCTTAAGTTTTGAGCAATTTAATTTTAAATCCTCTTTTAAAATATATTTCCCGGTTTATTTATACCGTACAAAATGTCCGCGATCGAATTTTACCAATTTTTTATCACCGTACAAAGTGTCCACGATATGTAACTCAAACAATAGATAGTACAAACTGTCCGTTTACCTAGTGTAGACGTAAGTATTGGGTTTTATCACAATTTGACTATACAGTAGTTGTATTATTTATAATAATGACCTATTGATTTATGCACTTATTTACATTATGATGAATCAAAACCATTATAATATAATAATTAATAATGTTTCATGTTTAATTCGTCCTTAATTACACAGTCAGTGTACACCATAGCGGCATAGCGTATATACAAACATATTCATAATATCTTATACCTATAATAAAGTAATAAATAATCGATGATTTAACTAATTTATAAACTATTCGTATATTATTCGCAATGCACTGCATACACATAGTATAAGTTTTAACTTAAAATACCGTCAAATGTCACCTATGTAATATAAATACCTATATATAGAGCTTTATATATTTTTTTATTAAAAATGAACATTTAATAATTGACACTTGATTTCTCGAAGTGTTAACGTTTTTTGAAATGTATTTTTTTTAAATAATTATAATTGAAGCCAGTGTGAAACAAAATTGTTTTATAAAAAATTATATTTTAACTATTATTTTATCATAATCAATTTTAAACACTTATTTGAATGACGATTTAGTAAATTTTTAATTTAACTTTTTCAAATACAATGCTTTTCTGAGAAATGTAATACCTATTTAAAAATTTAATTAATTAATTAATAACAATAATAATAATAATAATAATAAAAATAATTAATAATTATTTAATGAGTTAAATTGAATATTGATAAATATTTTAGAGTATTGAAATACCTATAGTTATAAATATTTTGTGAATATCCAAGCCCACTCCGCACATCGTAACACCAAATTCTTAAAATATCAGTGATTGATTCCGATGTTTCTGTGAACGATTTTCAAGTCGTCGATATTACAAAACGATATTTAACTCAATACAATATTTCAGTCTAATCGGACGACAGCAGCTATTTAAATTCCCTAGACACATGTTATTCATTATGTTTCCGATATCAATATTATTTAGCCAGGACAGATTGTAAATATTCTATTAAGTTTATTATTACTACATTCCTCGCGATCGCGGATTGGTTCATAATATTATAATAAATATGTATACCTACCTATAAGGTATATTTGTAGGTACTCGCATGATCACATGATAAGGCACAGTTGAATTATTAATTAAATCCCGCACGGTCGCAGTACCTATATATTATTTTATATATCTATTACAATAATCGGTCAAAATGAAAAACAATTTTTTATAATTATATTCATTTTAAGTGGTCAACTATCCATCATAATAATAATATTAATAATGATAATAATAATAAAGTATATTATTACTTATTATTAGTAGATTGATTTCAATTTTGTTCGATAAATCTACGATGAAAAAAGTCTTTAAATTATCGGAAAATAAATTATGGATTAGTGGATTGTGAATTTATCGTCGTTTTAATTTCACGCATTAAATTATCACTTATTAGAAAAACGAGCATACCAACTGTATTTAAGACAATAAAAGTTTATAAATCAAAATAATTAAAACGAGGCATTATAATTTACAAACCGTACTTATCATGTAGTCACTAGTCAACCTAATTTTCTTTTATTAATTTTATAAGTTTAATATTGAATTTGTATTCCTGCTTGCTATCAGGCATTTAAACTTATAATACGTTATGATGTACCTATGTATACAGTCATTCGCGTGCATATATCGTTCGCGTCGTGTGGTATATTCCTTTTCCGCAAATCTATTAAAAATTTCTCAAACAATTGTAATAATTATATTGTTACCTCTAACAAAACCAAAATATAATATGAAGTAGATACTTATTTACTATAATTAGTCTATAAAAACAAAATAATTTTATATTATGTTAAATCGATTTTTTTCTCAATTATGATAAAAAATAAATAAATAATGATTTATATAAATTTGATTTTTTTCAGATATTTGTAGGGGAGGACTACACAATATGCAATTGATCCATTAAAGTTAATTTCAATTATGCAATTTAGATTATATGTGCAACGTACACACACTGCATCATCCCGCGTGCGAGTAATGGTAGTCATATATATACACAATTATATAAATAGGCATAAGTATCTATTTTTATAGATTATTCTAGGCATAAGGAATAAGGACAGAACAGCAGTCCAAGCTTTTCTTAAATTTTCTTCCAAGCTATAACAATAATAATAAAAAAAAAATGTTTGTTATGTCATGTTTGTCATATGGTAAGTTTATAAGTTAACTATCTCAGTGGTTCTCAACCTTTTTGTATTCGAGTACCACCTGTCCACCTACACAGTTTGAAAAAATTTTACGTACGACCTGACCATTTTTTTGCTTTTTTTTTGGTTATTAATAATGTATACGTTTATGTTTTTTAAAAGGAAGATTTTCTTCGCGTACCAACTATGAGCTTTCTAAGTACCACAGGTTGAGAACCGCTGACCTATCTAATTGATATAATTCTATAATATAATGTAATATAAGTTTTAAATCTTTATATTTATTAAATCTACTAGTCAATACAATATAATATTATACGAAACAGGTAGGTACCGTTGATCAGAATTTATACATATCATATTATGGCGATGTCGTTATTGTCGTACACAGTAAATGTGATTGGTCAGCGGACGTTGTCATACTGGGTGATACGTTTTTTATGTGCTATTCCTATGGGACGAATCGGGACACGTACCTATTGTCAAATAGTAACTGAACGGTACGGCCAAGTTTAATGTCCCTATATGAAACATAATGGATTTTGGAATCACGTGAGCATAAAAAAGCATGATTGGAAAGGTATGTTTTAAAAATTAATTTGAAAAAAATTAAAAAATCTTTGGCTTTCGGTATTGTAAAACCGTTATTACGATAAGTATTATCGAAAGTTTTATACGGACGCCGCGGCACTAAACACTCGGTTACGTTTCGCAATGTAATTGAACGCGTTTCGTATTATGTGAACAATATGTATTCGAATTCGGTTATACGATTTAATATTATGTAAATACGACATTGCGGGACGTTTGGCCGGGTAACAGGAACATCTATAGGAGAGGGTCATCGGGTTCAAGCGCGATCGGGTTCGCTGCAGTTCCGATCGTGGCGGTTACATCGGTCGATCCGGAATTTCCGCTGTCGACGTTATTTGGGCCGCTGTGCTACACGTGGCCACACGTGGCGTGAACGGCGGCGAAGTGATGCGGTTTCTATAGAGAACAGCCGCAGAGGTGATGAGTTTTTCGAACCCGTATTAAGCTTAGTAAAGAAAACTGCGACATTTTTTCGTTGCAGTTCATGCATTATATCACATTTGTCATCGGACTGCGATTGCTGTATGTCTGGTCAACCGTTTATCGACACCTGCAGACGACGAGACAGCAAACACGTTATTCCTGTCCAACACGGCGAGCGCAAGACTGGACTCGACAATGGATATGTCATGTTGCATCGGCACCGCTTAAAGAGGATTTTTTTACATATGTGATTATCAAAAATATGTAAAAAATATCAAAATCATTATTCTCGATATATACATCTATATATTATATTATAATAATATAATATAATTTAAATACCACTATTTATAATTTAGAAAAATAACATTATAAAAAAAGGCGTGTACAATTATACAATTTAAGTAGGTACTTGAAAAGGATAAAATGACAAGTCATTAAAGTATGACTTAAACTAACATCGAAGTATAATATATTATTCATTAATAAATTATTTTTCACACACATTGCACAACTTAAAGGAACATCATTTAGAATAATCATAATATAGAATATCTCCGAATTTAATCTGAAAGGCCACAAAAAACAGTTTTTTTGAAAAAATTAAATTATGTGGAATACTTGATGAAGGAGTAAGTTTTTACATAAAAAATTTTACAGATATGATGGTATTCGA
>VUJU01003666.1:0-24075 GCA_009835225.1 Aphis craccivora | reverse complement strand
CAAATTAATGCATACTTAAAGTAAACAGTATAATTGTGTATTAATGTTAAAATATTTGGTCATGTCTATGACCTATGTCCTAAAAAGTATAATATTATATACTAATATTTACCAATATGATTGCGGCGTCTGTGAGATGAGTTGCAGAATATGATGACACAAGAAAACGGCTTAGGATATGAAAAATTGTGGTCGGTTAAATAATAAAAGTAATAGTTCACATTTTATTATATAAGACGTTTAATAATAATAATAATTATATAATATAAAAAAGGAAACATAATTTAATATTTGGTTAGGTTACAATAATTAACAATAATATTTGTGAATTGGCGCAGATCAATGGCCCAATAAATAAGCTAAGTAGAAAAATTATAAAATATGCCACAAAATAAAGTAATAGAAAAAGTTGTAACTTAAATTTGCTAAGTTAAGGATTTAAAAAAATGTATAAAACCATAATAACTTATATCTAATTGTTCACATGCGCAACAATTACAATATAATTTATAATAAACATAATATCCATTATTTTAACAATAAATATTAGATTATTTTGTTTAATACATCATTAGTACACAACATTAAGATACAAACTACATAACTTTTTTTTAATATAAACGTCAACAAGTGAAATAACATTAAAAAAAAAAAAAAAAATGAATGTAATTTTTTTCAAGCATGCTCAATGAAAAGTAAAATAATAATGGAATAAAAATTACTATAAATAAATGATTTTATAGTTATTGTACCTTAAGTTCTAAAAATGCATTCAATGTTCGACTGGCAATTTTATTATGTTTAAAAACAACTTTAGAAACACGAGTAAAGAGATCTCTGAAACTGATACTATAAAATATTATTTAACAGCCATATAGTTAGGTCACTAAAACCGGTTTTCATGATTGTAAAATATAATAAAGAAAACATCAACAATTTATTAAGCTTAAAATGGAATAAGAGTTATAACACATAATATGTCTAATAGTAGTGGTTTGAGCAGTATAAAAATATAAACTTAGTGGTCAAATTATAAGAAAAAAAAATATTAATTAGAAGCAGTTTGGATTTGATACGATAGACAATTAATGGAAATTTATATTTTGTTCGCTAACTTTGATCTTCTTGGTAATGTAATTTGCGCAATGCAGATAATTTCATTCTTTCTTTTTCTAATGATGACTCTAATTCTAACACACGAACTTGGCACTCAATTTCTAAACGTTTGGTTTGATGTTCGTTCAGGACACCTAAGTCTAGGTCTTCTGAAAAGTTAAAAAAAAAAAAAAAACAATTATACAAGTAAATTATGAATTAAAATATTATTTATTTTATATTAAATATAATAATCTTAATTGTTTTTTATTCTTTTACCTGTTTGTTGAACTAAATGGGCACAAGACTTGGCAGTAGCTACCACTGTAGCAGTAGCATTAGTAACATTACGTGACGCTTGTGATAACTCGGCTAAATTATCACTGTTTTGTGAAGCTTTTACACGACTGGCAACCACAAGTTGTGCTGTTCCGGCAGCCACACAATGAGAAGCCACTATTAATCTTTCTAGCTTTCCTTCGCCACTTACAGCCTCATTTGCTGCATCTCTATTTGAATCAAATTTTAATTTTAATAAATAAACTTTAATTTTGTACAATACATTATTGTTAAAATATGATTAAATATAAATTTTCGTTTATCAGAACTCCAACAGCAGACAAAAGTCTTTACATAATTGAATTAAAAATGTATCTTATACATTTATTTAAATAAAAAATAATAAATAAACCAAAAGGCATCTTAAAAATGAATTTTATCCGAATAAAATTAATTATTCTATAACAAACTAATAATTAGTTATGAACTTAAAAAAAAAAATGTATGAAATGTTCACCAAATTGTTTGTACATATTCACTTTTAAATAAAATTATGCAGACAAAATATTGTGAACTTCTAGGAATTAATTTATTTTATATTTTGAATGTTGTGATTATAGTTTAAACTATTTTAATATTCAATAATATTGGTACTTACAACAATCCTTTAGCACCCAGTCCTATAGATTTGGCTGCAGATATTAGTCCTTCAGTCCACTGATGGTTACGCTTGTAGAATTCTTTAGCTGATCCATTAGAACCTTGATTAGCTACAATTTCAGCTTGAAGTTTACGTGATTTGTGCACCAACACTCTAATGGCAGCCATGAGGGAAGTACATGAATCCAAAATTTGTTCATTGACTTCCAGTTTAACTCCAGAATGAGCTGCTCTAGACTCGGTGATCATTTCCTACATTTTAAATGTATAAAATTATTATTTTAAAGAATATTTTGTATTTTAACTTTTAATGTGTACTTGAATGCGTTTAGCCGCTTCCTCAATTGCTCTATCCATCATACTAAGTTCATCTTCAACCAAATCTCCCAACGATTCGTTTGCTTGTGTAGAAAATGCCATGGATTCTACATCATTCAATGAACCAATAAGACCATTGCAACATTCATCAATTTTGACACCAGTCTGCCAAGCTGTTAAGAGTTTTACACTGTCTTTTCCTACTTGTTTGCATTTATCCAATAATTCTAGATTTCAAACAAAAAACAAAAACTATGTAAAATCTACTTCAAATTATATAGAACAGTATGAATAAATTTACTTTGAGCATCATTCAGATCAGATTTAGTGTTTGATACAGCTTTTCCAAAAACAATATACATGGCAACATAATGGGCAAATCCTGCAACCTCATCTTTTCCTTTTCCAATGGAACTGACAAGTTTTTCTTTGATTAGAGATACACATTCTAAGTGCAAAAATTATAATAATAATAATAAGTATTAGAAAGTATAAAAATTATAATATAATTACACAACATACCAGGAGAACAAGTAGCTGAAGACATAGAAGGATCATCTAACATTTCACTTGTATGTTCAATTATTTTCCGACAGCATTCTAATAAAAATTAATGTTTAATAAACATAAAATTACTAATTAAGTTCAATAAATAATAATGTTATACATAACATTATGCACTAACCAAACCAAAGAGCATTGTTAGAAAACCGTAATTCCTCAGATTCAGAAAGTTTTAATTCTAAATCAGATTTTACGTGTACGGCATCAGTCAATTTTTGCTTTACTTCATTAACTTCAGTCTTTAATAGTTCAGTTGCCATCAAAAGTTCCTAATAAAAAAATTACATGTTAATCTAAATAAATACATGATTTGTACGTTATTATTTATACTTCATTTTGACGAGTAGTCGAATCCACAGTAGTTTGGAGTGCTATTAATTCCTCTTCAAACTTTATCCGCTGAGGTGCCATATTAAATTCAACAGTACGCATGTTTGACAACTGCTTGTCCACGTCAGATTTCTAAAATAACCGTATATATTTCAAAATATAATATTTTTTTAATAAAAATACATAGTAATTTACATCAATATTGTACATTTATCTACTATATAAATACTAATATTAACATTTTAATAAAATATTTTACAGCATATTTAAATTACATAAATACAATATAATATAATAATAATATATAAATTTCACATATGTATACGATCAATTAATTTACATTAGTTACGCTAAATAGTACATTTCAGTTTGTGATTTTCCATATGATTTTTAGAATATTTATTATTTATTAGGCATTATTGGTTTATGTGTGTACAATTATATAGAAAAACATATTATAAAATGTAATATTATCTATTACAAATTATTATGGATAGCATAAAATTATGCCAAAAATTTTATTATACAAATGCAATTTTTATCAGTGCCTATAATAAACATAATTATTAAGTATGTATTAGATACATTAATAATGTTCATCAAAAACAAAAATATTTATCCATTATTATTCATTTAATGGTTTAATTTTTACTTTTAATATCTTCAGTACATACATATAAATGTATATAAAATATAAAATAAAGAATTCTCAATTTTAGTAGATATAATACTTGATAATAAAAAATTGTATTATCCAACTAAAATGTTTAATCTAAATTTTAATGATTACAGAATAAACAAAACTATTCATAAAATATTTAATATAATTATTTTAAAATTTTTAATTTAATATATTACCTACAATGTAATTGTTTCATTGTATATAGGACAGGTATGTTTTTATTATATATTATGATATTTTTTTCCTAGACATTCTTTTTTTTTTTTTTTTTAATATGCTAATAGTTTTTGTAAATATTTACAAAATTGAAGATAATACAATTTTTTTTAAGTATGTCATTATTTAAGTTTTTTTTACTTTTTTGAAAGACAATATACATATTTCATATTCTAAATCAGAATATTTTTCTAAGTACCTAATGTTAAAAAGAAAATTTAAATTATATATTTTAGTTAATTGGTATGTTATGTTGAATAAGCAGAGAAATAGCTGAACGATATAAGGCCACTATTCCACCAACCTTAACTTTATAATTTATATTCTTGATTAATTACTCATTTAAATTCTATTTTTGAATTGAAATTCTACAATAAAATATTCTGATTAAGAATATGAAATAAAAGTCATATCTGTTCATTCGAAATAGTAAAATTTATAACCATGTAAACTTGTTAATAAAAAAATTATTATTTTCTATCAATATTAATAGCTAGTAATGATTAAAAATTTGAAATTATGTAAAATAAAACATTTTAAAATACCTACTCTTAGTTTTTTAAATAATGAGTTTATTATATTAAAAATGACACAATATGACATCAGACATATAATACATATAAATAAATAAATTTAATGAAGCACTACACCCTCGACCAACTAACCGCTATCATAATGTTCAGCTATAAATTAGATTTTTTATTTGTATATCTCAATCAATTTATAAAGAGAACCATAATTTGTACAACTAATCATTCAATAAACGACCTACACCTTCCCAATACCTTGCCCATCACGTAAAACACAACTATAGCTTACAATGGACAGTAACAAGGAATTGGCAGCCTGAGCAAATCTAGTCATTTTTTCTGATCCTTTCAGTGACTTATCGACGGCAGCTTTCTAAAAATTAGTTATTTAGCGCACCAAACTAAAAACATAATATTACAATGTAAATAAAAATTTAATAACAAATGATTACCTGTCTTAACAATGTAATGTGTTCTTCTCTTAATTTAGTATACACTTCTTTCAACTTGTTAAACTTTTCTTCAAGCAATTTATATTTTTCTAAAAATGATAAATATTATTAAATTAACTATTACTACAATTATAATTATCATTTATTTTATTTTTATAATAAAATGTAACTGAAAATCATTTATGTGAGCTGGTTGTCAATCAATTTCCTAAATCACAATTATTTTATACACAGAATATTTATTTTGAGTATCTAGGCCGGGTTGCATAAACTTTCTGTAAATTTATGCAACCCACCCCTAGTAACAAATCTGGATGTCTATTACATAAGACTGTAGACAATACAAAATTACAAGATAGTGAAATACCTATGGATGACACATATAATTACAATATAGCATTGATCGTGACATTTTTATCTAAAGGTAAATTATATGATAACTTACTATCCAATTCATCAAAATTGTCCGTAGAATTTACTTGATGCAGTAAATCATCTCTGATAAGCCTTTCTTGAGTTAATTCACTGTCCTAAGGAATTTAATAACAAATAAACAAAATTAGTTATTTCTTTAGTGCAATAATTATAAAATTAAAATAACTGATATTTTTTTGATGTGTCAAAATAAATAAATAATGTTGGTGTTCTTAAAATTGTTGTGTGTAATTAAGTCCATGTTTAAATACAAGTTGCCTTTTACATCATATCATTCATACAAATGGTTGTATCTAAGATACATGCATAGTATTTACTTTGTATGATAAAAATAATTACAGAAAAATATTTATATGATGTGTAAGTTTTAAAAGTGCGGTTTCTAAAGCATTCTACATTTCTTCATAATATGTTTGTTTTATTTCTATAGTATTTAAACATTTTTCAGATTAGATTACTGGCTTTTTATGGAATTAAATTGTTTGAAAACATTTAAAAAATAATACAAAAATTATATGAACAATCCTGTCAATAACCTTCAGAACAATAACCAATGCTCTGTGGTATATTAGACAAACTATCTATAATGACCATCTTTGATAAATTTAAATTTATAAGTTTGTGAACCTGAAATGTAGATATACTTACTATGTATATAAAATATACTATAAATTATTGTTATGATTAAATAATTAAAATAGAAAAAAAAATATCAAATTTTACAATTTTCGGGGAGAAAAATAACCTCTATACATTTTGAGAACTACAGATTTTGAATACCAATATTTTATAATCAGTCCTATTCAATTTTATTTATACATATTATTTAACTTTGAGGGTTTTTATATACATTGGTTTAGTTCTTACATTATAAATATTAAATAATAATAATTCATTAACTTTAACTTTAAATTATCGAGTATATTATTTATCTTGGTATTGTGTATACTTATATTTCTTTTTATATCATTTCTATAATCTATTCTGGAACAATTTTAATGTTATGGAAATAATAAAAACATCTAATGATATGTAAAACATTTGGAAATAAACTCTTATAACATAAACAGCAAATTATTATTTTAATTGTATTAAGTAAATACCACACATGTGTTTTAAGTACTGCTTGTTGTGCAGGTCATTTTACAATGTAAAATGTAACTAACATTTTTTAAATATTAATCAAATAATTTTTTTGAAAATAAGTGCCAAACAATGGTTTAAAGTTATTTTGGAAGCTCTATATTTTCACACAATAAAAAAAAATCAGATTTAATTGATTATATTGTCTTTATAAAAACCCATACTTTTTTTGCCAATTCCATTTCTAATGTAGACACTTGTTGTTTTAATTGAATTATTAATGATTGATGAGCATTTAATTCTCCATGTAAATGCTGAATCATGTTATCTCTGCAATGCATATTCATAATATATATAATATATTTTGAATGATAAAAATAAAAAATAAGAAACCATAAGATTTTTAATTATACATATTATATATGAATAATACTGTTCATAATATTATTTAAAGTGAAGTAATTCATTAGTAAACTAATTAAATTTGTGTTGTCACTATTAAATGTTTAAGTACTAAAAAAATAAAATAATATACCTTTGGGTTAAAAGATCAGGTGACAAAGATCTTTGACTGGTTTCACTACTGGTAACGCTATTCCCAATTCCTAGATCAACAAGTTCACCAATCATACTATTATTCTCTGATGGATCTTCATCTGGCAATACAATGGCAGCTTGAGTGACATAAGTCGATAATTCAGCTTGTACCAAAAAATTTGGAGGATTCTAATACATAATAATAATAGTAATCATAATCAAAGTCATACATTATCTTAGTTATTTTACCTCAGGTAAAAGAGGAATCTGAATAAGTGTTTTAAAATACTGGAGATTAGATGACCCCAAATAAAATTGACGTAATATAGTAAATTGTCTTAGGAAACGTTTTCTATGGCCAGATAATAGATCAGGTGGTAGAGTAGCATGCATTTTAAAGAGAATTTTCACACATAAATCATATAACTGTGCAGAATCTAATATGCAAGGCAATAAGGGAGCCAATCGACATTGACCGTGGCTAGTCATTGAATTTGAGCGTGACATATCCAATGAACCAAAGACTATATATAAAAATAAAAATAATACACATAGGTAATCAAAGAATATAAATTATAAGTCACCCTAATTATACTCACTTGCAGATTGAAGTCCTAGGATTTCATCAATATAATCAAACATTTCAACACACATTTGAAAATAATTATTAACATCATTGTCTCCAATTCTACAAAGATCTTCTTCAGATAAAACTAAGTTGCCAGGAAATCCAGGATTACGTCGATGAAAATCTAATTTTGTAAGTAGTAATTGACAATACCGTTGGATGAGTTTTCCATAACCATCTTTTAAATGTACCTTCAAAAATGCATGTATAATATAATCATAATTAATAAATTAAAGACTACTATTTTATTAAAATATAAAAAAAAGATTTTTTTTTTTATAAATTTTGAGAAAAAAATTTAATCATACCCATAATTTTCCTAAATCCTGTAAAAGTGTTTTGTGTCTTTGTGATGATGCCAAAACATTTGGATGGCCTTCCCTCAAAACTTTGTGTAACACATGGCAAAATTTCCAAGCCACAATACGGTGTTCTTGTAATGGTAATTTAGTGACACAACGCCAAAAAGTCTCAGCACTTTTCTCTTGAAATGTACCTATAATAGCATCTAAAATAATTTATTTTAAGGAAATAATTTTATGGATTATTTTAAATTATGAAATAATGAAATATAGTAATATAGGTATTTCATAAAATTTATTAACTATTAAGAAAAGGATACTTCTAGCATGTTTTTCTTTTACTGGATTCTCCAATGTATTAATTGCTTTACTAATACTTGCAGACTGAAACAATGAATAATAAATATAATACAAAATAATATTATAATAAGAAATTTGGTTTCTCCAGTTTAAAAAGATTTTAGGTAATAAAAAGTAGGCACAACAAACATTGTAAATGTCATTTTTATAATGATAACCACAATAGTAGGAATAGTTTAAATACAATTAAATACCCAAATTTAAAATAAAGTATTTGTTACTACTAATTTACAATGACTTATTAATCATACCAAGGAAATAATAAATAATAATAATGAAGTAACTAATTAGTACAGATACCAAATAAAAAAAAATATATATATATAAGTATAAGTATGTCAATAAATGTAAAATATGTGAATATGTATTTCAGTCAAATTCTTACATGCAATTCTTCCATTATTACACAATGAATAATTGGGTGTAGTTATTTGTTATACCTCTAAGAATATTACTGAACACATAAATTATATCTACTATAGCCTCTTCAACTACAATTTTATCATGAGATATTTATTCAGTTTAATAAAAAAAATAAAACAAAAACTATTGTAAATTTGATGACAATAATATTAGGTAGTTAGGTATAATCAATATTATTTTTTTTGTTTTTTATAATTATTTAAAATAGCCAAGTAAAATAATTATGTGTAACAATATGAAATTCTTATCTTAAATAGTTTGAAAATATCAACATGTTTAATTGAAACAAGTGGTCATGATATCCGGCTGAGACATAGGTTTGGAGTGTTTATTATCTATTACAATTTTTAAGAGTATAAAATACACTAATTTTCAATAGCGAAGGCAGTAAACCAGAGGCCAGTACACCACAGGGGAAAGGTAGGTAAGTTAACCGAGAAAACAAAACTTATTGATATCTTACTTGAATCTTCTCAAAGTGCTCGCGCTCTTGGTCTAGACTGGTCTTCCGGTTTTGTAGCACCCTCGGCAACGATAAGGACGACATGACGTGACAGTCGATTGAATGATCCACCGCCGTCGCCGCCGCTGCTTCTGCTGCAACACACGGGACAATCAGATTGAAGATGAGGTGCCGGTATTAATAAGACGATCGCCGTGTCGGGCGCTCCGTTAGTGTGGTGTCGTTGTCAATTCGGTACCGACTTGACCACCGCAAACGCGGTAACATATTGAACGGACGGCGACGATATTATAGTTTATTACAATAATATGCGTAGGACCACACAAAACGGAACGACGACGATCGGAAGTATCGGAACTCGGAAGACAGCGGATTCTGATCACTCGAAGACGTTAATAGGTAGATCATTAATATTTAATATTACGATACTTACCCAGTTACACGTCGTTGATTGGGCGGGAAAGGGTAAACTGAGAAAAAAAACACTACGGACAGAGCCACGGACACGGTGCCCCGCAACAAACTCAATTTACTACGTTTCACTTGGATTCATTCATAATAATATTAATGCACGGCACTATACTATCACTGACGACGACTATCCGCACTCCGCACCCCCGTAACCCATACTCCGACACGATTTCATTGATACGCATACGCCTCCTGTGCTGCTGCTACCACCACCACCGGATGTATAATAATAATAAATGGCTATTTATGATTTTTGTGTCTGTGATTGTGCGGGGAACAACGACGACGAGAGAACTACCGAGCGAACGCCTTAGTGCAGCCAACTGATCCTATCCCCCCGCGGTTCACACGAGAGGGGCGACACTGCGGACACGACCATCGTACGCGGACGATTGCGCGGCGACTGACTGTTGAACGTCCGTCGTCCGTCGTTGTTATTTTATTATTGTTTATATTGTTTTATTATTATTTGTTGTTATTCGAAATAACGCGTTCTAGTTGGTCAATGGTTGATTACGTCAGATTTCCAAAGAAGTTATGTTATTTTAAGACGGACAAACGCCGTCGAATGACGAAGTGATGATGACTATACTTCGGCCCGGCGCCAGGCGGCATAGCAGCAAGCTTGCTGTAGCTGATATTGTGTGGGTATACCTAGAACTGCGCTTCAATGTAAACAATCCCACGTCGACAAATAATAAAGTCTGTATACAGCGTGATTCATCGAGCATGATGTTAACTCCTTCTGTCTTTAAAATTTCAGTTATACTAAATCTAATTTTTGCAATTTTTCATTATACTCAAGGTCATATTTTCAAATAAACGTAATTTTTGCAACAGACTGTGTCATGTAGATACAAACGTTTGTTTTTCAAATATAACCCTCCCTTTTTGACTGCGTATTTTTTAGCGGAATGAAAATGTATCGGAATCAAAATTTGAACTAATAGCTTTTTCAACTTTGTGTACTTATGGATCTATATATGATTTAGGTAAAGCGAGGGGTGCGCTTCCCCCTGTGTAGTATATTTGTACACAGTAATATCTACTTCATACTTGTATTATATTTATATTATAATGATAATATGTAATGAATATTGAATAGTTAAATTATTTGTAATATACAAACAGAGATTTACATAATAAATAGATAATATATGCAGCATTCTTTTGCGATGATACATTAATCAAATAACTCTACAATTCTATCAATATACCTATTAGAGCAATAAATAAAATAGATGAAAAAGTTTTTCGAATAAATTTCTAATTCTGTAGTACCTAGTTGTCTAATATATTCTTTCAACTTTTAAAAAGTAATTGTATTTTATCAATATTATTCTAGTTGTACATAATATGTACTACACTACTATACACATACAGTTTGTTTGTTGCCAATGATGCAACTACGAGTTTTAGGACACGCAATACAAAAAGACAATCGTTGTATACCTACCTAATGTATATTTTAAACTTTTATAAAGTAAACAACAAGATGTTTCTTTGTAATGTTTTGACTGATGTAAGTATGACAAGTATGTTACTAAAACAAAAATGCTTTACAAAGTATTCGAGAAGACTCCGTGCAGATAACTTAAAAAAAAAATCAATGAACAATTTTCAAAATGAGCTTATTCTATTGTAGGTATGTGTTGAAATTTAAATACCTAGTATCTGTTTTAGATTAACTAAACGTGTTTATATGTTAGATCTAATAATTCACAAGAATATTTTAAAACATCTATATTTATACTAATTATCTATAATTTAATATACATTGAAGATCAAGTTACATTAGAGATATCAGATAGGTTATGTTACAAGTATTGCCACTTCAAGGCTTAATTCAATGTAATTTACATCAACGTAATGAATGATGAATGAGTACGAGGATTCGATTTTACCAACTGTATTGAATTACGAAAATGATCTTCCTTATGAAGTATCCAGCTTAAATTCTGAATTACTCAATTACACAAATGCAAAAGAATCAATAATGGAAGGACACGAAAGTAGTTCCACTAACTGAAATAGAAGCAATATAATCTGTAACATTACTTAAATCTTTAACTAAACATTAATAATTTATCAACAAACTTAGATTCTTGAAAGTTTTATATTAATATTTTCTATAGTTGATTACATTTTTAAAAAAATTGAACTATACTGAATAATGTATATTGTACATAGACATTTAAGATTTTTTTCTATAACGAAAAATTCGCCGTGTCAGAAAACTTGAAAATTGAAACTAAACAAGGATCCTCGTAAATGGTCAATTTACGACCATGCAATTATAAATATTGAATATTTTGAAAATATAATATACATAACCACAGCATTTTTTTATAAGTATTTAAGTTAGAATTTTAATGAAATTCACATGAAAAATAGTTTGAAATGAATACGATTTTAATTATTATATTCTGAACGAAGTGATGAATATATTGATTTTACAATGATGTGTGTTTTTTTTGTGTCTGTGTACAGCCTAAAAGTCGAAATAATGCTTCAATTTCAAACTTTGGAGGTGGTTTCAATGGCAAAGTGAATATCCTTGGTGCATTATAGAGGTCAAGAGTAAACATTTTCCAACAGTTTTAAAAAAAAATCGAGTAAAAAAAAAAAAGTGACTGAAAAACGGGAATTTGTACGCAAAACCAGTTTTCGACCAAATCGATTTTTTTGTATGGTTGTAACTCAAAAACTAATTGCTGTAAATACTTAAAATTTTCACCACATGTTTATGTTACTACTCTTAATAAATGGCTAAATTTTCAAATATTTTGACTTTTTTTGAGTTATTTATAGACCATATAAATTTTCGATTTTTATGAGAATTTTTTTTTGAAGTGACGATAAAAAAATTTTGAATGACCAAAAAATTTTGAAAATTTAATAAATGTTCCTTATGAGTTGTTCTTATTGTAACTAAAAAAAATATAAATCGTTTGTCACAATTTTTTTTTTATAAGCGTTTATAGTTCAAATTTTTACGAAATCTGTCGAAAATGCGAAAATTTGCATGTAATTTTGAAGTCGAAAAATCATAAAATTTTGTGTTTTTAACTATAAGGATTAAAAATACAACAATAATAGTTTTCCATAAATTTTTCTTCAAGTAGCTATAGAGAAAACTCGAAGCATCATAATAGGGAAAATTTTAAGTGCATTTGAATTTTAAATGTTTACGAAATCACGTTACGATAACGATTTATCCTCAAACGATTTTAAATATTTGTTATTACTCAAAAAGTATAAGTCGTAGATACTTGAAAATTTCACCAGTTATTTAAATTGAAATTTTCTTTACATGATTTAATTTTCAAAATATTTTAACTTTTTTTGAGCTATTTATAGACAACTGAAATTTTCAATTTTTCTAAATTATTTTTTTGAAGTATCGATAAAATTTTTTTGGCCCTATTAAAATAATCGAAAACTTAATGCAAAGTTCCTCATAAGTTATTCTTATTGTTATTAGAAAATTATACGAGTACCTACAAAGGCACAATTTTTTTTTATTAGCATTTGAAGTTCAAATATTGACAAAAATTCGTCAAAACCATGAATATTTGCAAATTATTTTGTAGGTATAAATCATACAATTTTTTGTACAAGTAGCTATGAGTTGAAAATGTAGTACAAGGTTTTCCATAAGTTTAGCTAATAATAATTATAAAAGAACTTACATTTTGGTGTATTCAGGCCATTAAAACATAAACCACCTTTTTCACCAACCACTGGAAATTATATCCTAGGCTGACAAATCATATTCGTTTAGAATCGTTTTTCGTATACAATGATAACTATCATTGGATTCAAATTTAACATTCCTATAATATATAATAGTGATCCACAAGACACCTAATGTACAGCAGAGCGGTACCCACTTGCCCCTTTTTTTTTGTTATTTAAAAATATTACTTGTGGTAAGCATAAAAAAACTTTTTCCGAATTAACTTAATTTTATTACGATTACTGTGTTTATAAAAATGTATACATACTGTATAGGTACTTATAATTAAGGGTTAAGGTATTTATGTGGTTTGTGGATTCTAGGTAAGTAGGTAATTTAAAATTAATTTTAATCATTTTAAAAATTACACTAAGTACCTATAGTAAATAAAAATACATTATGTAGCAAAAAGTTTAAATTAAATCAAAATTAACAATTATTGTTTGACTCCCGACTAATCTACAAGTGAATACATTATCTTCAAAATTGAAAGTTCCAATATATAATGAATATACACGCAGCATATATATTCATAATAAAATTATGACAGACAGCTTTTCACAAATTAAATTAAACTATATCGTATTGGAACGACAGTTACAAATGAGTACTTAACATTCTATTAAATACACTATGCGTTTAAATATTAAAAAAAAATCCCACCGCATATCGTCCACATCAACTTGTAGATATAATTATAAATTATTATAGGATCTTACTAAAATTCTAGAACAATAGAATCAAACCACTTAGAAAAACATATCGAAAACCCATCTTTAGACCCACTATAGTTTGCCATTTTTTATTTTTATTTTACTTAATAATCGGGACAAATATTTTCTGTGTAAACTGTAAGGGGAAAAGTTGTATATAGTGTATACACCATTCCTCCACGGACCACGGTCAGTTATCCAGTATTAACATGCTATACACGTTTTTAAGCAAATATTTACTTAATGTTACGAATTGAAATGAGTAATCGACAAACCCGTTAATTATTATAGCGATATTAGCAATTATAATTTTGTATGGATTTCGTCAGTCAATCAAATAATTAACTTAATTATTATATAGTTTTTCGGAATAACATTGTTTTCTTTACTGTATAGAAGTTTGGTAAAAACAAACTGTTAGCATAAGATATTGAAATTTAATTCTCAGAAAATTGGTCGTCCTGAAACATTTTGTCAAGAAGAAAGACAATGAGATAGTCCGATGGTCGGAAGATAAGTATATATGGCAACCTTATAATACTAAACTGATATAATTTTATTAATAAAATTCAACATTTCCAATGAAAATACATTAAAATAAGTCTCGTAAAGACAATATTTAACGGATATTTATAATAATTATTATTATATATTTTATAATATCCTGAAATGAACAATTTAAATACTAATTATTCTTCTTTCCATAAAAAAATGGATATCTTAAAGTTTAAGGCTTAAACTATCAATCTGACAATAATTTTATAAATTGAACAAATTTTTGGGAAAAATCAATTTCACTGCAAATGGCTATAATAATGTACAGTATATTCGTACACATATACTTTATAGTTAATTTGCAATTAAAAAATTATACTAATCATGCAAAATAATCTAATGTATTTAAAATTTAAATATAATATTATAAGCAGCTATTTTTTTCTACATTTTATGTTTTATCTATACATGTGTGTGACATAAATATTAAATATCGAAATTTGAAGTACTTTAAATTTGTACCTATAGGGTAAAATATTATTGTTTCGATTTTCATTTTGTATAGGAAGTGAGCAATGTAAATTAAAAGAAGAAAACAATTATTCTTAAGAGCAGTCAATTTTTAGCCGACTCAAAACCTTGACGACTGCAATAATAATATTACTACTATGTGTAATGTGCAAATATATAGGTACATACCACACACTGGCCTTTCTTTCTGCTCTACTGGGCTACGACGACAACGGCAAAAGTGATGCTGTGGTGTGCTCCAATTTTTTTATTTTTTGTAAACCGTCCAACTAGGTTTGTTATGAAGTAGGTACTATGCAAAACTCTAAAACCATATTAAAATAGGTAAATATAGTATATTTGTATACACATACAGATTATAAAATGTAAGACTTTAGGACTGTAGTAGTGTAGTCTGTAATTAAACATATTAATCTAAACTAGAAAAATATGTGTTAATTTTAATTTTACACTATTATATTTGATTATTAATCGTGTAGTAACACACTCACGAAATTATTGTCGTATATTATGTAGATTGCAGTACAGTATGTAAATTACAAACTACTCGAATAGGTTTAACAGTGTTTAATGTTATTATTATATTAACCACAAGGTACTATAGTAATAATATTATTATTGCACCGACTGGTTGTACACATTGTATCTACTCATTTTGTACTCGTGCCTATGATGTGTGATATTTCTATGTACGATTTAATGGTATATAACACTCTATCAGCAGTATAATATAGTACCTATTCTAGTAATACAAGTAAAACATAATGCAAATGCAATATTGTTTGTTACAGATAATTCTCATATATAGGTAAAGCAACTTATTCGTTTATCGATTCATGCAGTGGTGAACTCATTATTTTGTCATTATTAGAATATTATATGTATAAGTATAATGTTTCACAGCTCATCATTTGACTGTCCAGCAGCCACTTATTTTATTTTTAATTTTTTCAATGAAGTTATTCAAAAAGTTTATCCTTATTTTACGAACATATTATAATTGTGTTTGAAAATTAAAAGACCTATTTCCTGACCTGATTTTTAAAAAAAAAAACTTTATAAAAACATTTTTACAATTATTTTATTATATTACTATTTATGAGTTAGTTGAAACAAAAAAAAAAAAAAATGCGTTTACTTATATCTATTTCTGCTATGTATAACTCTTATACAATGCCTGACATTTGAGCAAATTGAGTGATCGATGAAAAAATAAATTAAATGTATTCAAAGCATCAAAACGTTACCTATAAGATGTTTGAGTCGTTTGACGATTTTATTAAAACTGCTCTTGTTGAAAAATGTACATAAACATTATAATACTTAATATTCAAATATAAAGGTATACGTATGTGAAGAGAAAGTGTGTGAACTATAATATAATAAAATGGTTTTTTTACTTATGGCTAAGTCACGAATAATACCACGAAAAATCATCATAATAATAAATTATTAGTCAATATTACGATTGATGTATATATTAACAACATTTATGTGCAACGTGCTTAAATATATTATAGATCCGACTAATCGATATATAATACAGTAATAAATTTTATAGATGGTATGCTAAATTGTTATTTATTTTGAATAATAACTTATGATATTTCATGTTCGTTGTTATCAGTTAATCATATACATAAAACATAATAATATAATATAAAATGCCCAGTGCTCACGCTCGGTTATATTTTATGTATAAGTAGAGCGCATTGCGCACAGAGAAATCGTCTTCAAAATCATCCGAGACCCGAGTGCAATGATCTACAATCTACATATTATTACAATATAATATGATATACATGCATGTAATAAGTTTAAGTGCTGGCGTAGGTGGTCGCTCACAGCAATTCACATTTCATTCCGCCAACTTATACCTATTTTATAGGAGATTTTTATACATTTATTTCATTTATTCACTTCTTAAATTATAAATTATAGTAAAAATCGAGCTAAAACTTTAAATTACAAAGAATAATATTATTTATTTTTGATATTTAGTTTATTTTTATTTTTAATCGTCTTTATAAACAACATTCAAATAATACGAATATCTTAAAGATAGATTTTCAGAAATGTACTTTTACAACTTATAAGTAAAATAATACATTTTTTATAATTATTTTAATCGTTGTAAACTAGTAAATAGTAAATACCACGAGTGTATTTTAGATATGGCCCGTCGGACCGTGTGATTTTATGACGTAACTCGTAAAACGCGACTTATATTTATTTTAAACACGCTCGGTAATTATCGGTAATAAGTAATTTATATTGTATGCGAGACAGAGGAATTATTTTTCAAAGTTCTATATTTTTATACAATAAAAAAAAAAAATGAGTTATTCCTAAGAGTATAGACCTTTAAATTAATGTAAATGAATCATTATCACCCAACAAAAATACCAATTATACCTAGAATATAACAATAAAACTATAGATCATTATCATTCTACATTATAATGAAGACAATATGAATAGAATATCGTCACTCCAAATTAATATGATTACAAATTACAATATTATACACTATACGAAATAGCATAAAATAGATTCATTTTATACTAGGTGGTTTTTTTTTTTTAAGAATGACCGTAGTTGGGTATCAACTCGCTTAATATGCTATCTATCATAAATATTTTATCTACCTTAAGTTTATATTGGCTATCTACAAATGACAATTTTCTTACCTTTATATAATGCAGTATTTTTATACTGGTTATAGGTAGGTATTTCTTACTAATGATTCGAATTTTTTGTTTAGTGCATTATTTTATGACATAATATATTAAGACATAAAGTAATTACTAAACAACTTTTTTGGAAAAAAAAATATTATTTTAATGAATTTACATTTTACTTATATAAATGTAGGTATATCGTATAGAAAAAAAGGTTCGATTATTATGCATGTAAGGATCATCTATTAATGTGTATAGCTGCAGTAATTTTTAACATGGATTTTTCAACTAATTATTTAGTTTCACACATATTTTAAATCACTTAATTTGAAAAACAACTTATAAAATTTTTTTTTGAAAAATTCAGTATTTAATTTCGAGGTCATCGCTTTATAAAAATATTAGGAATTGCTACAATGATGCATATTATGCACATATATAGTTTATATAAAATATTAGTTTTATTTTTATATTGATATATTAAATACAATTTGATTAAATGTTTTGAACATTAAATCAATGTAATATTCATAAAAAATTATAAGTATATTTAACAAAAAAAAGATATATCACACATTTTTAAACACACGTCTTGTTTTTAAATAAATAGTCATTATATTATAAACCTGTTGAAGCGAGAAAGAAAAAATGTAAAAACGGCAAAAGCCATTTTTAAATATTTTTATTTCTTATGATTTTTTCTTTATATCATAAATTGAAAAATATTGAAATATTTGTCAACAGTATATCAAGGGTTTTTTTTTTGTTATAAAATAGTCTGCAAATACTTCCTTCGCGGAAGCAATGCGAAAACGCAGTCCCCGCGGCGTCGTCAGTTCAAACAGAAAAGTCTGCAGTTGCTAGTCACTATATTTAATTTTACAATTTCATTTTAATTTTTAATTTAATCTTCCTTCACCAGTTACCTATACTACTTACCAGTTTTGTATTTACTGTTTATTATGCATCACACTCGTGTAAAACAAATCAGTTTAATCTAATTTATTTTCTTCTACAATTTTTAAAAGTAAATTTATTTGCTGTAATAGCTTAAAAAATATTTATAAACAAATAGCTATAGGCCACATAATAAAATAATACTATAATAGAATAACTGCCATATAATAACCAAAATAAATCCTAAATTTTTTTTTAAGATCCAAGAGGTACATAAAATCATGTCTTTTATATTATGTGAAAGTGTTTACCTAGCTTAACAGAGAAATCTACAATTAATAATTATATATATATATATTATGTTTTATATTAATTAACACTAGAATATTCTGCTTAGTTAGTACCTACGCATTCTTAATTATATTCATTTTAAATCTGATGTAGATCATGTTGTAGGTATTTAAAAAGCAAAAAATTATAGTCAAACATTAATTATTAATTAAATATAATTTATTAGGTATAACCGACTATAGGTGCTAGAAAATAAAATGAAATATTCGATTAAGTATATACGAGTAGAGTACATATTACTATATTAGTACCTTACTTCTAGCTTAATATAAATGTTAACATAATATTAAAGGTAGCTATATAATATATAATAATATACCTATATATATTATTGAAATATCATAATACTTTTATGGCTGTAGGTATACGTAAAACGTTTTGGATTTGATAAAATAACAAATTATTAACTTTACTGTATGTTTAGTTAATAATAATAGTAAAAAAAATATTTATATAAGTAATTTTAGTTATCTGTAGAAATGTAGAATATAATATACACTCGACTAGTTTTACTGTTCCACACAGATTAGGCACAGATGATTTTTCAATAACGCATATTTTATTTTTAATTGCTTCATCGGTGTAGTAGGTAAATAATATTATTCATTTTCCATTTTTTTTTTTTTTTTGTCTTGTAGAAGATAGTTATTGTCCTATTATAAATTTCAATTTACTAATTCGAAAAAACATACAATGTGAATACGAATTATCGATAAACGCTTCAAGTATATATTGTATTTATGCAGTAATGTCTAACTTCGCGATTCATGACTGCGGTCACCATGAGCACGGGAGACATATTATTATGTGCGGGTTAGGTATATTAACAATACAATAAAATTACATAACAATAAATAACAATATTCGTAAAATTGTATTGATTGTAAACAGTTATAATACTCATAATATCAACGAATGACGAGACTTACTTGACTGATGTGATAAGGTGTATGAGATCGAGAGAGATGCTGCTGTATGCAGGAATACGCGGGCAATATACTCGGGTGCGATTACAACACTTACTGATGTGTTTCATGGACTTGCGCGATGATCCATATTATAAATAATAATCATTAATCATATATATAGCATGCTGTTTAAATTGCCGCGACTGCGGGCGCTAATCTACACGACTGTTTTATCAACAAAATAAAAACCTAACAAATCTCTTTTCAATTAAAATTCGTGCGATTACGACTATGGGTCAGGAACATGATATATATTATGTACTTATTTTTATAATATTGTATAATTAAAATTTAAAGGTTTTTTAAACCGAGATAAAATATATAAGTGTTAATTACAAATCTGTATTATGTATAATGTAATCATGGTTATCTACCTACTTGATTTTAATCGGTTAAACAAGACGAAATTCAAATATTATTAGAAAAATACTGATATTTTCCAGTAAACGAATCGTAAATCGTTATATACATGATAAATGACGATACATTATGATTTATAAGTAATATATCTATCAAATGTCATTAAGAAAATTTACATTGAACTATACCTACAATTTTTGATCAGTCGATTCATTTGTAAAGAATTGGCATACAATATACATAATACATTAATCTTTATTAATATTATTTAACTTCCATATAATATGTGCCTTGGTACCTAAATGATACTTTTAGCAGCAAAGGATCCAGAATTTTAAGAGGACGCATACCCGCCATACCCGCATGTGTTGTCTCTGTCCTATACACGCGTAATATAGTTAAAAACTGTTTTGCGCGGGACAACTTTACTCCCTCGATATTTATATCAAAATTACCAAAATTATAAATCCCATTGGAAAAGAACAGTACCTGTGTCGTAGTTTTAATTTTTTTTTTGATAACATGAATACAATTAAAGTTATCGGTTTGAGAATTTTAGGGTTTTTTTATTTAATTATTAAAAATTATTGGTTACCACTATCAAAAAAATTAAAACGTTACGACACAGGTAAAGTTCTTCTCAATGCGATTTAAAATTTTGGTAATTTTGATATAGATAAATATCGAGGGAGTAAAGTTGTCCCGCGCAAAACAGTTTTTAACTATGTGTTACGCGTGTATAAGACAGAGACAACACATATTATATATAATTATCATAAGTAATAAAAGCTGTTAATTTAATGATTTTTCTGAATTAAAAATAAGTGAGATACAATTAAATTCAAGATATATTATTATCGCTGCAGTCAAATACGACAGTTGCATGTTTTCACATGATATAATTATGTAAATGTTTTAGACGTTATATAGTGCATATAAAGATTTTTTTTTATGATTTATTGTACATAATTTAAGAAAAGCCAAAAGATGTAAATTAATCTAAATTTGATACCTATTGTGTATTATTTGAATTTATATTAAATATTTTAAATTATTTATATTTCATTAATTATTGTTGGTATATTGTATAAGTCTATTTATTTTAGATAAGTATTTATATTAGAATTTTTTTTTTGAAGTGCCGATTAAAAAAATTTTGGATGATCAAAGATTTTTGAAATTTAATACAGGGTTCCTTATGAGTTTTTCTTATTGTAGCTAAAAAAAATTAAAAATCGTTAGTCACATTTTTTTTTATAAGCGTTTGAATTTTAAATTTTTACGAAATAGCGTATAACGATAACGATTTATCCTCAAACTATTTTAAATATTTGTTATTATTCAAAAAGTATAAGTTGTAGATACTTGAAAATTTCACCAGTTATTTAAATTGAAATTTTCTTTACATGATTTAATTTTCAAAATATTTTGACTTTTTTTGAGCTATTTATAGACAACTGAAATTTCCAATTTTTCTGAAAAAWTTTTTTTGAAGTGTCGATAAAAWTTTTTTGGCCCTATCAAAATAATTGAAAATTTAATGCAAAGTTCCTCATAAGTTATTCTTATAGTGATTAAAAAATTATAAGAATACATAAGCACAATTTTTTTAAATTAGTATTTGAAGTTCAAATATTGACAAAAATTCATCAAAACCATGAATATTTTCAAATTATTTTGTAAGTATAATTCATAACAATTCAATTTTTGTATAAGTAGCTAAGAGTTGAAAATTTAATACGAGATTTTCCTAGCTTATAATAATTATAAAAGAACTTAAATTTTGATGTATTCAGGCCATTAAAACATAAACCACCTTTTTCACCAACCACTGGAAATTATATCCTAGGCTGACAAATCGCATCTTTGTTCAGAATCGTTTTTCGTATACAATGATAACTATCGTTGGATTCAAATTTAACACTCCTATATTATATGATAATGATCCATACGGCACCTAATGTACAGCAGAACGGTACTCACTTGCCCGCTTTTTAGTATACTATGTATATTATATAATATTATAATAGCGAATAGGTACCTATAACACTGTATATGTACTGATTTAGTCTAAACTCTAAATAATGAAAATTAGTTGAGTATAAATTATTAGTTTGTGTGTTTAGACTTCAGATTATACATGAGGTATATTTTTTGTTTAGGTCGATTTTATTTAAATTTTAAATTACTTACTTTTACTTAAATATTTTTTCGATATCGATCTTCTATTGCTTATAGTATATACCTAAACGTTTGTAAATAGTAACCAAGTTAATTGTTTTAGTGAGATAAGCATACTTATACAGTTTATATTATAATATAGAATATAGATACTAGAACTAGATAGGTACGTATTAGATATAAATATTGAATATAGGTACCTAAACGATGGTGTTTATTTTATTGCTAGTTTTAAATCCGTTTACTGTATTTGTATACTTAATTAATAGTTAATTCATTAATTGTATTCACTCGTATCGCCGGAAACAAGTGATAAAACCAACCCACGAGAATACGAGACACTCGAAATCACCTCTCCCGACACATCTAAATATTAGTAGCCAGTAGGTACGTATGTATTAATATAGTATATTAGCATTGATTATAAATACCTACTATAGATCGCTTACTGCAATATAAAATACACTGCGTGAAAATTATTTCCGATAGAGCGTGATAAGGTATTATTTTTATAATGATTTATCATCCAATCATTTTAGATTTTTGTTAAAGTTAAAAATTAGGTACTAGTCCTAGCAACTTCAAACATAAACCACCTTTTTCAACACCCAATTTAAAATATAACATGTTTTAAGTATTATATCTTAGGCTGACATGTTCAAGATTAATAAATCCATACCTTTTTTTAAAAATACAAAATTTAGGTCTTCAGGTAAAGGATTGCGATTGCATATACTTTTATATTAAATTTTAGAATCATGAGTACAATAGACTTGGTTATGTATCTCTTACCATTAATTTTAAGATCAATGCTCTTACACATGAATATTTTATTAAAAATATTATACACAGCAACTATCAATAATTATTGAATTGTATTATATTATTTTGACATGTATAAAAATTAAAATATATTGTAATAGTAATATAGTAATATAGTATAAATTATAGATACATATAACCAATGATATGTTTAGTATTAAATACACATTTAAAATTATTTCTCCAATACATTTATTTGAAATAAATCTGTTATATCACTTTAGTATTATATCTACATAGTACATAGTATAACAAATAGTAAAATGTGACATAAATACATTAAATTGTTATAGTCTGACAAAATATGGTACTAATATAATGATAGAACCTATTTGTTGATATTAAGCATCGTCATAGGTGTGCGCACGGGGGTGGCCGGGTTATCTACGATAAATGTATAAATATCTATATTATATAGATAGCGAACAGTTTTACATTTCACATGAAAAAAGTGAATTTTTGGTTCAGACCTTTTTGAGGGCCTCCCTGCGGTCTTTTAAGTCTGCGCA